>PVIH01006907.1:0-105950 GCA_004025045.1 Sigmodon hispidus
CAGGTGTACAGGGGAGGGGCGATGAGGGGCCGCCCCGGGAATAGAGAAGAGAAATGCCCTTTTCCTTCCCATCCCACCACCATAGTCCTCCACAGGAAGTTCCCCCAGTCACAACTGACAATGACTCGGCCTGGTATTCAAAGAAGTAGCTAGCATTTGCAAAACCACAGTTTTCCCTAACTGCTCTCCAGAGGCAACAGCAATCCCACAGGTGGGCTAGAAATCCATGAGTCTCATATTCATAACAGTACTATGGAAAGGTATCACAGCAGCTGTACCCAGAAACGGCACTGGCTGGAACCTTCACACTGAAGCTCTGGATAGCCTTGGCCTATTGGTATGCCTACTGTTCTGCATTGTATGGGCCTATCTTATTGTTTTCCATAAAGAAATGAACTGTGTTTTGCCTCTGGTCACAGATTTCTTGTAATATCTCTTATTTCTCCACTTGGGACATGTCCTCATACTCTACAGGCCCGGTACTGATCTGTGACAAGGATGTGGCAGCCATCATCCACGGTACATGCCCAGTAGTATAGAATCTAACTTGTGATAGAACTTGTCATCAGTTTCACACAGCTCCAGTTTCATGAAGGAAGCAGAGTTGCCCATCACCAGTTCCAGTCTGCACTTGAACTCTGTGATGGTGAAGCTGGATTCTGTTGCTTCTTGGAATAGAAGCTGATGAAGAATCCACTGACTGACAGTTATTGTAGGTGCTTAACTGCTGTCACCTCATCTCACCAGGCTCTGACATGCCTACAGACCTGTTCAGCTGTTTCATATCCATGTGACCCACCATGTCATCCTCCTTTATCTCCCCTCCCCACACTTCATCTGGTCCCTTCCACATCACAATAAGTCCCTGTTTGCTTTCCTGTTATTATTTTTTAATCTAGATCCCTTCCATATGTGAGACACACAATATTTGTATTTTTGGTTTTAGCTTACTTCACTAATCAAGATGATCTCTAGACAGAACATATTCTCAAGGCGGTATGGCCTTGGATTCCTTCCTCTCCTTCACCTTTACTGGTGAGTTGCAAGTAGACAGGAAACTTGAATCTTGAACTAACTTGCAATATAAGAAAGAAGCCCTATAAAACAAAACAACAAAGCAGAAGCCTGGGTCCCTGGTAACTAAGGAACAGTCACATTTTTGGATGGCTTCTCTATGGCACTTAAATGCTCAAGAGGACAATGAAATGAGATTGTTAACCCAGTCACACAGCTCTTCTGTTCTCATAGATGAACCTAGTATTGATTGCATTTCATTCATGAGGAGAGTGTCTCTATAGGCCTCAAATTTATAGTATCACATCATAAATATGGATAGTATAATGATAAGTAATGTTTATATGCTACAATTAATTTTTATGTCAATTAGATCTTCATAATCACCTACATAGTAAATATTGTTGATTTAAATAAAAACAAATAAAATCCTAAAGCTTAAGTTATCTCCCATGTCCAAAAGAAAAAACAGTGAAATCTGTAATTCAAATCTCATGTTTTTTTCATTTCCTGTAACTACAGTACATGCACAGGATTAAAAAAAAATCCCTCCTAAAACATGCAAGAAAAACAACTGCATACACCTCAGGATAGAACTTGAACTGTGAGCTGAAATAAGGCCTTCCCCCTTCAATTGCCCCTGTCAGGCTGTGTTACCACAGAAACAGAAAAGGAAGTAAGAAAGTAGCAAAGGTTTCTGCCACCTCAAAACTGAATCCAATATGAGACCAAATTCTCAAGGCTTTAAATGCCCGATGGGTATCAGTACACTTGGGGAACCTAGAAATAACAGAACAAGAATGTTAATATAGCATAACTTGTAGTGTGTGGGGGAGACATTAGAAATAACCTAAATGTCATTTCTAAGGCATGGGTGTAAGTGTATTTCTGGCATGTATGGCACTGGGTGAGATGCCTGTGTGAGGGGCACTCACTCCCTCCAGCCCAACATGGACCAAAAGGAATGCTCCCAGGCGTGGCTATGTAGATCTGTGCTCACTCCTTTCTCTTAAAAGGAAAGGCCATGTGGAAGCTGACCCCTTCTCTCCTTCTCTCCTTCTCTTTCTCTCTCCTGCCCTTCTCCAGATACCCAAACTCCCTAAAATAAACTCTCAGCTGGCATCTGGCAGTGAGTGTGTGTCTCTCCCCATGTGCAAAAACTAACAATGGGAACATAGAAGAATAAAGGACATGTTTGTAACTTCTGCCTTTTACAGTAAAAATGGAATCATGCTCCCCCATACACACCTGTTATGGTCCCTTCCCATTCACTTGGATATGGTGTGACTGAGATATTCCAGTCCATGAAGATATATGCAACATGCCAGGAAAGGCAGAGCAATGAACTGGAAGGGACTGAAGTATCTAATAATACACTGATAATACAACCTTTAAATTCAATTACCTGTACTGTTACTTGAAAGAAAAGCTTCTGTGCTAGAGAAAGCCCTCATTAGAGAAATAAAACCTGTATCAATACATAGACAGTTGAGTCTGATGAAGCTATTTTTTGCCTTGAATTTGTTTTTTGTGGAGTGGAGTTAGATACAGAATTTGCAGTGTACAGCTAGAACATTTTATCCCATAATAGAAAATAATTTTATCGGGGGCTGGAGAGATGGCTCAGCGGTTAAGAGCACCGTCTGCTCTTCCAGAGGACCCGGGTTCGATTCTCAGCACCCACATGGCAGCTAACAACTGTCTGTAGTTCCAGTTCCAGGCAAACATTAAGGAAAATAAATAAATAAATAAATAAATAAATAAATAAATAAATAAAAGTTAAAAAAAATTCTTTAAAAAAAAAAGAAAATAATTTTATCAAAATCAAACAGTGCACCTTCTTTTAAAAACAAATTAGATGTATGCAAATTTTCTAGACAATACCCTTGATTTCTTGCACAAGTAAGTGAAAGATCAAACATTAAATCAAATCAAACATCAAGGTTTAGATATGCACATCAATAGTCAGATGGTAACAGAGAAAAAGTATACAAGGATACACTGATTATTGCAAAAACATTGGAAATTTGGGGAAGGAGCTGAAGGGGAATAATTAAATGTATTACATTTAATGATCTCATAGTGAATTTATAATAGAATAATATCAGCTATCTAAAATTTAAAAAGTTATATAAGCTAAATGGCAAAAGTTAATAAATATCAAGTATAAATCCTGCTTTAAGCCACAATAAAAAAAAGAAAAAACCCACTGATGTTAGACTTCTGTGATCATATTCCCATCTATTGATTTATTTTTATGTTAAGGATAATTTAAAATCTATACAAACCTTGAAATAAAAGCATTGCTTTCCCCACTAAAAAGCCATAAACATTTGAAAGTTACTCTTTTGTTTGTTGGTTGGTTGGTTGGTTGGATAAAGTCAACTCGTGGGTCCTAGGAGGTTGTTTGAGTCCTTGTAATTTACTGTGCCAAGTTTTGTATCCTGCAGTGTGTAGTCTTGAATGGGGCTAGCAGACAAGCAGCCCAAGCCCTGCTAGTCCTAAAAGCTGCATTTGGATCCTTCTGAAAATAAGATTAAGATTCTAAAAAGGCTGAAGACATTACTTTACATTCAGCCCCAAAGATTTGTAGATGTTAAGTGAGCAAAATGACATCTATGTGCTGGGATTGCTTCAGAAACTACCAGAGAAGCAGTTTTCCACCAATAGGTGTAGTTTCCTAATGACATGCGATGACCTCTGGGCCTGGAAGGCATTACTCTCCTCAGCCTTAATTCCCATGAATTACAAGAGAAAGCAACTATCACAGTTACAACTTTGTACTTGGATATCTGGCTGGTTACTCAACTCCCTGTTAGTCTTTTATAAAGAAACCTTTTAAATACAAAAACCTTTAGTTATTTTCTTTTGGCTGAAAAAAAATCCTATCTTATGAAGTAGGTGTTCTCTACAGCATGAAGGTTGATGAAAACCATACCCTTGAACAGGAAATTCAAAAGACAGAATGGCAGGCAAGAGCTGACCCATCTGTATGGAAACACATTAGCATCCTTCGAGGGCCAAAACCGCTGACAAGAACACAGCATTATTTATGAAAAGCCTCTGCTCCCTGGCTCTTGTCAGCCTCATTCCCAAGCCACTGCAGGGCTAAGCGGGTGTGCTGAGAGCTGTCTGGCCTTGTGTCCTAGGCTGTCAGGAACAGAGGTGCTAGTGACATGTCAAGAGGAAAATGTGGTGGATCAACCAATCGGTGGCAGAAGAGGGAATTTAAAAAGCTGTGAGGAAAAAAGGACCTGCCAACGCTGAACATTTAAATATGACTCTCCATCAAACTTAATGAACCTTTAGATGGTGATGAGCAAGGGGAGGGACTCCTTGGCAGCATTTTTCTACATTGGCCCAGAAGTGTCTGGCCACATTTGGATCTATCCAATGCCTTTCACTAGCTGCATTTTTCTTTAGAAAAATTTCCTTCTTTCCTTCCTTCTTTCTCTGCCTCTTTCTTTCTTTCAACTTTGAAAAACAAATTATTTCTTCATCTAGTCGCAGTGCAGAGCACACTAATTTAAGCACCAGAAGTTACCTTGTATCTTGATCAATGCATGCTGAGAAAATTCTAGGAATATGGCCCAGCTAGATAGTGCATCATCACTTTAGCCCAATGGCATCATCATAAAGCTTATACCATTTCTTCCTGTAATACAGACATTCTTCTGCTCTTCTGAGAGAATCAAGCTGTACAGAAGGAGTACATATCGACAGATACACACACACACACATACATACGTATGTACATACATATATACATACATACACACATACACACACATATTCAGCCTAAGTGTAACCATGCTTAATTTTAAAATGTCAGAGGAAATCAGGAAACATAACAAAAAAGTAGAAGTTTCCTACATATAGTTGTTTAGGAGGAGATTATATCAATGTTCTCCAAACTTTATTAGTGATTCTATTAAATGTTGGGCTGTGTTAGAAAGATCATCTCTCTCCTCTAGGATCTAGTTTTCATGTCTCCTAACAATGAGCTTTCTCAAGAAATCATGGGAAAGTTCAGTAATACCCTACTTTGATGGGTACTCAATTGTTTCCATGTTATTACAACCATTTTCCTAGATCATGAATCTTACTTTCTGAACATAAACGAACATGTATGCAGTCATCTTGGTCAATCTCAAATGCAGGACAAGACACAGGACAGCTGAATGACAACTCACACAAGCACACGCAGCTTTTGTTCCCAATCTGCTCAGTTTTTACATAGAAAATATATATGACATTTTTTAACAACAATAAACTGTCTTGCCTCGAGTTTACAATGCTACATCTCGGTATATCATGTTCAGTCTTAAGTTCTTGCCTTTAAAGAGCATCATAAGACTAGTAGAACTATGTCTGTGCATGGTTTGGATATAAACTGCCCTTCAAAAAGTCTCAAGTGACGGGACTTGGTTGACAGCCTGATGGGCTTCTGGGAACTGAATTGCTCTCCACAGCTCTGCTCTAACAGATACATTAATCTCATGCTAGCGTCATAACATGGTATCCATATTGGATAATGCAGGGGGTGGACCGTGGTTGAAGAAAATGAGTGCATTTCACACCCTGCCCTTGGCCCTTCCCTGTTTCACAACTGTTCTAAGATGCCTGCCTCTGCCACAGCCCCTGTTGTTGAGCTATTCTCCTTCAATCAAGGCCCAAGGCAATGGATTCACCAACATTGGCCTGAAACCTATGAAGATATGAGCTAAAATAAGTTTTTCCTCCATAGTTGTATACTAGGTATTTCCTCACAGCTCTATTGATTTTCTGAACACTTTCCATGGTCAATAGGAAGCAGCATTGTTAAATTTCAGAATCAGTTGGAAGTGCCATCATTTGCTTTCTCCTGTGACAGGTCAATTGCTGGTTTACTCTCACGTTACACACCAGGACCCGTGACACTCAAAACAAGTAACTACCTGCCTGAAACCAGACACTACTAAACGATGGAATGAATTTCAAACTCAAATTCTTTCTACTACTTTGAGTTGCTTTTAATCTAAACTTATTCTTTTATTTCCTTACTTTTTATCAGTATGTATAACATGGAGTGTGTGTGTGTGTGTGTGTGTGTGTGTGTTTTATCAGTATGTATAACATGGAGTGTGTGTGTGTGTGTGTGTGTCCATAGATGGACATGTGTGGGGGTCACAAGTCAGCTCTGGATCAGTCTTTATCTACTATGGTTCTGGGCTGGACTTGAACAAATACTCCTACCTACTGAGCAGTCTTGCTGGCCCCCAGTTTTCCCTTTTTTATTGCAAATAATTCAGAAGAAACTTTCATTGGTCAGAAATCTAGTTTAGTTCTAAAAGTGGAAAAAAACCATAATTAATTAATTAATAATTTGGAGCAAAGCCCAATTCTAAGGTTCATTTTAACAGGCAAGTCATAATACTTTTTTCTTTGGATGAAAATATCTTCAGTATCCCTAATTTTGTTTTGTGTGTCATATGCTCTTCTAAACAACAGACTCTAAATCAGAAGGACTATGTCCTATAACAAATCATGAATCATTCCCTTGCTTGCTTATTCTACACACCACTAATGTTCTAAATGATTCATTATGAAAATTTGTTTATGAGAATAATGCTGAATTCAGGTTCAATGACTAGCTCCAAATTACAGATAAAGAGCTGAGGTACAGGAAGGCTGACCACCTTGCCCAAGAGAACACAAGTCATAAGCACTAGATGGGCTCATGTACTCCGATTCTAGTACCCAGAGTATTATCTATAATGTTGCACTTATTGATATACAAGTTTATCTGCCAAGTGGCTATCATCTCTATTGAACACATAGGTCTGGGTCTGAAACTGAAATTCCAAAAAGCAGGAGCCATAGGTTTGACCACTTGTCTGTAACTCAAGTTCCAAGGGACCCAATGCCCTCTTATGACATCCTTTGGCATAAAAAATGCACGCGGTACATAGACATAATACAGGCAACCACTTATATACAATAAATAAATAAATACTAAAAAAGAATCAGAAGTTGGAACATCTACCCTAGAGAGCAACCTTGTTCTATTCAGACCCTTGATGCCTTCCTGGGGGAAGTCTGCCTCTACTAGCGAGGGCAATGATGGTCCAAGTTACACATCTAACATTTACTCTGAAAACAACATCATGAACATGCTTCTCATGTCTCTAGAGATCTTTCCTTCAGTCAATTAGACATATGAGATTAATTGTCACACTGGATTAAAGTAGAACAGACAATATGTAAATTAGGAAGAACACAACATTCTCTTAGATGTGAAATAGGTTTTCATAAGATGTCCTGCAATTCCTCTACATGTACTATCATAGGCTGTATGTCCTAGACAGAGGGAACTAGATGAATGTAGCATTGGAGTTTATTCCCCTCTTCGTGGCTGGCCCTGAAAAGAAAGCAACAGGCAAGAAATTGCTCCAATGCACATGGGCTTCCTAGTGCCTTCATAAAAAGGAAACTTCCAGAAGCCAGAGAATGTTGATTCAAGTTCTTGTGTGATGGAGTATTCATCCCCCATAAACACATTCAGTATGGCAAGCACACATCCCTCGGTGCTTATAATTGCTGTGTTTGCTATGTGGAAAGCAGCTTGTTTACAGAAGCCTCAGTGTGCTATCTGTTTCTGTTCCATGAGAGAAATTAGTGAATCCTGCAAACACCATCAACATACTCTGTTTTGTAATCTTTTTAATGTTTTTTAATGATAATAATCCAAACTGAAAAGTTCAAGTATTCAAAGCACTCAGTAATGATTATTATATGGTCCTGGCATGGTGATTACTAGGCTCTTCCTGGCTGCTCATGCTTTGTTTACATTTCACTTTGCCACTTGGATTAATCTAAATTCAAATCAGAGGGCTGGAGAAAGAATGAGAGAATTGTTCTCCCTATTAGAAATCACTATTGGCTAAAATCTTTAGGGAATGGCTGGTGGCTATATGGCTGTATGGCTTTTCTACTCTAGAAAGAACACATGTATAAGAAAACATACATGTATGAACATACACCTCAATATATACACGGAAAAATTCCATTCTCTACACAGAAAGAGTGGGAAAAATGGTAAGCATTAGCCACTTAAAAATAGTGAAGCTCTGCCTTGGGAAGGGTGTTATCACACAGACTGGGTATCCTAAGAAGGACGTCCCTTTCCTCTCCAGCCCATCCACAACTGCTTCTTGATATAAGTTTATTTAGTTCTCATGACATCTTTAGAATTTTTAGAAGCACGACACTTGCAATAACCATGTTTGTTCTGTATTTGAGGGTAAAAAAATCATTTTGGAAACCATGATTTGTAATGTAGTCCTAATTTCTAGCCAAGAACCTTGGACTTTCTGGTTTAAATGTCTTAAAGAAGAAGCCATGGGCAAACTTTGAAATTAACTGAATTATAGGCTATTTTAATACCATTACAATGTTATATCAATAAAATTATTAAACTCAACATTTCTAATAAAAACACACAGAAACACACACAGAATAGTTTCTTATGCCACTAAGGCCAGCGTTAACTGGCAAATCCTCTGGCCATTCAAGTGCTGGAAAAACACATCTATGTGATCATAACCAGCACAAACAGGATTTTGGATGGATTGATTAAGGTTCCATTTTTCTCTTTGAATTTCAGGTGGGACACATCATAGGCCCTTCTCTTTCTGCTCAACAGAGATGAAGAAAAGCCACCATTAATTTAAATTCTCTATATACAGAATACGTATGGAGGTCAGAAGACAACTATGGCCATCGGTTCTTTCCGTGACCTCAGACTTAGACTCGGGGGCCTTTACTTATTGAGACGTTTCCAAAGCTGGAAACCGTCATTCTCCAAGTTCATAATATCAAATGACAGCGAGGGGTCTGGGAATCTCTTATTAACCCCAGAGAACTATTTTTATGCAGTTAGGAGATACACCAACAACCAGGTGTGAAGCCCGTACTGAGGAATTAATGGAAGTACAAGGAAAGCAGGAAACGCCACTAAAGACACGGCAGTAACTAAGAGTGGCCGAAGGCGGCAACATCGACTGTGAGATGTGCTAAACCAGAGTCTTTTCTATCAAGTGCTTTAAACCTGTGTTTACAACAAGGAATTCAAAGCTTTTTATCTTTTATGCAAATGTCTTAGTTCCCCCTCCTCACTCAGCCAGTAAAATCTTTGCTTACACAAAGACCCTACTACATTCTCAGGACATAAAAAGTAAATGGCCAATCCCTCATTCCTGCTTTCCTTCACCCGCTTTGCACCAATTCATTGAAAATTAGCCAATCTCAAAAAACTGAGAGGTTGAAACGCAGCCAATGGGGGAAAGATCCCAAGTTGCCACCTGTATTAGATAAAAGTCAAGTGCACTGCCATAATTTTGATTAAGAATCAAATTTTACCATGTTCAAAGACTCCAACTGAAGTCTCTTTCTTTGTCACCCTGAACTTAGTTCTAACCCAACTAATCAATTTTCTATCAACAGATTTTTCAACCATCCATCATTACTCTTGAAGATGTTATCTAAGATTTTCATAGTTAGAAGTCAATGTCTAGAGTCACAACTCAGAAGATTCTGTTATTAGAACCTAATAAACAAAACTGAGTGCTTCTTTCCATTTGCAAAAGGTCGTTAAGAAAGATGTTAAGTTTGCTCCTCACTTTGAGAAGGGAACAAAGCCTGTATGGCAGTAGCACATCTGCTCACAACATGGGCTACTTGATATTTTAAGTTCCTACTATGGGAAGGGGTGTGTTTTCCTGCCAATGCATCTGGTCCCCCAGGACTTTTAATGAAGACATACAGTGAGATTTACATTGTTTCCACAGTGCAGCCTGTGAATCAAGGAATGCTTTTGGCTTTCAAGTCTTATTATTGAAGACATATACTTCATAGGGCAATAGCTACCATAGGTAATGATTCTTTTGATAGATTGAAGCAGTACATTGAAAATCTTCTAGAAAAAGTAATCATTCTAGACTCCACTAAAAATCCTGGTAATTCATAGGAGAATGTCAAAGTATATCCCAAATATTATGAATGACTTTGAGGAGTGCTAGACTTCAGTGAGGGAACTAAAATGAAGACGTGTTAGAAAAAGCAAAAGAATTAACATTAGAATTAGCAGTGGACTGAAGACATATCTGAATTACTGGAACCATATATAAAACATTCATGGAGACAGAGCTGTTTTTCAAGGATGGGCACAGAAAATGCCCATCTTGAGACAGACTCTGCTGTTGTTAAGATTCTGCAACCATTGCTGGAATGATTGCAATAAATTTAGAATAGTTGTGTTTGAAAAGATTGACTTCAATTTTGAAAACAATTCTATTGTGTATAAAACACTATCAAGTAGCACTTAATGATTCTGAAAAAACTTTCATGAAAGGAAGGGACAGTGGATGCATCAAATATCATTACTATTTTAAGTTTGGATCATATTTTATTTGTACATGAAAATTTTGACAAAATAAAGAAAAAAAATTTCAAGTCACCATAGCAACCTCACCACTCCTATTAGTCAGTAAGATTATCACTGAAATCAGAGGAGTCACTCAACACCATTGAAGAGATTATGACTAAGCAAAGGGTCAGGTGATCATTAGGATTTTGCAATAATTTATTCTTTAAGACATAGACATTGCTAAAGAGCTAATGTTATTAGGTATTTAATAGAATAAATTAAACAATTTTTGTAAGCCCTGGGAGTGACTGACACTCTCTCTCTCTCTCTCTCTCTCTCTCTCTCTCTCTCTCTCTCACACACACACACACACACACACACACCTCATGTACTCGCTTCTCTGCAATATTCATTCAGTCTGAAATGGAACCTATACCATCTCCTAAGTGCTTAGCTAAAGTTATTTCAAAGCAAAATGCTTAAAGTAAGTTTGTTTCTCAACATTTACAGTAAAACTAGAGATGAGAAAATGCTTTTTAAGACAAAAGGAGATAGAATATTAATTTAAGATTTACAAAATGCTCATTCAAAATGCTCATTCTTTTCATGTTAATGAAAAATATTGAAGGATTTGTCCAAGGAAGAAGTTAAGGACATTACAGACCTGTTACCTCAGGGGAAACAGAAGATTCTGGGCAGCTGAAGAATGACACTGACGATGATTCAGACCTCTTAAGTGCCGAGTCCTTAATTTCAGAATGGATGGATATCATCTCATTTTCAACAGTCTAATGATGTCCATCCAGAATTATAACGGAAAGTCTGCCAATAACCTGCAACCACGGAAGCAAGCCCACCCAAAATCTTTGACTCAAGCTCTCTCTGGCAAAGCTGCCAAGGCAGAACCTCCACTAGCCCAGTAGGTCAAGACCACAGGACCCCTGCTCCAGTGGACCCAGAAAGCCGGTTACAAAAGCAAAAAATTGATTCTTAAGCCTCAAGAGTTTGTAGAATTTGTCTTCCACTCTGAATCATTTAGGCTCTGTTACCCCTTGCCTTATTCCCACTTCTCCATTTTGGAATGAAAACATCTACTGGAATGGAAATACGCATCCTACTATTAGTTTTAGAAACATAGAATTTGTTAATTTCCCAAATGCACAGCTAGAGAGCATTTGCCTCTAGAATAACCAGATTCTGATTGTACTCCATCAGTGAGATGATCATATTTAATGACACTTTGAATGTGAGGCTCCAGATTTGATGCAGGAATGAGTGATGACTTTGGGGTACAGTTAAGATGAATGAATGCCTTTGCATGTCAGAAAAACATACAGTGAGGAAAGGTGCGAGTGGTGGGCAAGTTAGACCAATTTTAAGCCAAAGGGAAACAGACCAATAACTAAAATTTTAAAACTCCTCATCCTACACATTATTTTAAAAATTGAGATAATTAAGGAAATGACCAAGGGGCAAGTAAATAAAGACATCATTATGAATCTATACATTCCCCAAATTTATAAAATGAGATTTTAATCCCAGTGTGATGGCATCAGGAGGTGGGCTTCTGTAGGTAAGCAGGTAGTGTGATGGCATCAGGAGGTGGGCTTCTGTAGGTAAGCAGGTAGTGTGATGGCATCAGGAGGTGGGCTTCTGTAGGTAAGCAGGTAGTGTGATGGCATCAGGAGGTGGGCTTCTGTAGGTAAGCAGGTAGTGTGATAACATCAGGAGGTGGGCTTCTAGGTAGTGTGATGGCATCAGAAGGTGGGCTTCTGTAGGTAGTGTGATGGCACCAGGAGGTGGGCTTCTGTAGGTAAGTAGGTTTGGAAGGAGGACTAAGGCTCTAAAAGACTCACTCATGCCTTATGCTATCCTAAAGTCACAAAGAGGCACATCTAGGAAGAGGAAGGATTACAAATGTCACAGAAGCTACAAGTTCATTTTGCCATGATATATGTATCATAACAATGTCTTATATTTTGCAATACTGCTTAGAAAGGAACTGAAGTAATCTAGCCAGTTTAAATTACAGCTCCCTCTATGTAGCCTGTCTGCTCACAGAATTCCCATACTTACATTTTTCTCTTGAGGAGCTGGAAAGATGGCTCAGTAGTTAGGGCACTGGCTGCTCTTCAACACAACCTGGGTTTGATTCCCAGCACCCACATGGTAGCTTACAACCACCTGTATCTCCAATTTCAGAGGACCTGATTCCCTCCTCAGACACAAACATGGTGCCAAGACATATATGCAAGTAAAACATCCATACACATAAATAATTGTTTAAAAATGTTTTAGAATCTACATATGAAGTAAATAACAGTACTAATTCCCAGAAAATCTTTGTCATCTAAAGTTGTGAAGATATAAAAACATATTTGCTCCACAACATTTCAAAATTTGCTCAGCCATTAAAATAAAATTAATCTTCAGAAATCCACGCCAAAGTACTTAATATATTTACTTTTAGACAAAGCTCCAACAGCCAGCACTTCCCCTTGAAATAGTGAAATATGCTATGGTGATTTCCAAGCACTATATAGTTTTGCAATGGAAAACAAACTAGAGAAGCTTTGAAGGCTAGTGGCAAGTGGGATTTCACAGGGCCCAGGGGACATTGTGAAACCATCTCCCCCACCATCTGTTGCTTTATATCTGCAATTCTTCTGGAAACCAGTCAAAAAAAGAATGACAAGTGAAAATATTCTGGCAACCAAACAACAAATAAGGAACTCAAAATAAACATCTTCCCACAAACAGTTGAGCTCTCTGTTGGATCAATCAAGCATAGTGATACTTTGGCAAATGCCCACTGACCATGCTGAGATACAACAGAGAAGGAAGAACAGCCAGGGAGGAAGCCTCATCAGAAGCAACTAGTTCCTTTTACCTCAGATAAAGAAGCTCTTTCAGGGCAGACTGTGTGCTTATTCTATGCTCTTAGTCTCTCAGTGTTAGTCAAAAAAATACATGAAGGAGTGACTAGCAAAGAACCCTATGCTTCTGATGAGAGAGAAATGCATTTAACTCAGGTAGAGACATATCATGGTCCAGGAATCAGTGACTCAAATGCAGGTTTGCCAAGCCTAAGCCTCCGAGCTTACTTCTGCACAACTCCATCACCAATTCATCATGTGACCAAACTTTTATAATCCAACTACCCATAATCAATTCTTTGGGGGAGTATATACTGATACTGAGAAAATTACTCATGGAAGATGTTTCTTTGTCCTTGAACAAAGGTTGGCCATGCTGCAATGGCTGTTTGAAATAGAACAAAATCAGAAATAAAAACATAAGTAAACAGCAAATGCTTGCTAAAACTTCTATTAAGAATAATATCTTTGAAATAAAGCCCAGTACAGAAGTACTATTATTCTTTTAATCTGAAAATATTAACATTCCCAGTGATGGCTCTATAGCCAACCAGAAGGAAATGGCTATAAAGATGCAAGAAGCTTACAGAACAACAAATAGACTAGATTCCTGCCCCTCCCAAGTCTGCTTGCCACATAATAATCAAGACACTAAACCTAGAGAACAAAGAAAAAATACTAAGAGCTACAAAGGAAAAAAGGCCAAATTACCTATAAAGGCAGACAAATCAAAATAACACCTGACTATTCAATGAAAGCAAGAAGGTCCTGGTCAGATTTTATACAAACACTAAAAGAGCATGGCTGCCAACCCAGACTACTACACCTAGCAATACATGGAGTAAGCAAGATATTTCACGACAAAACTAGATTTAAACAATACCTATCCACAAATCTGACCCTACAGAAAACACTAGAGGGAAAACTCCAACCTAAGGAATTCAGATACACCCATGAAAACAATTGATAATTCCACAGAAGAAAAACCCAAAGAAGGGAAATACACACAAGCTACAACACAAAATAACAGGAAATAACAATCACTGGTCATTAATATCCCTTAATATCAAAAGACTCACTTCATTTATGAAAAGACACACCCTAACACAATGGATACAAAAACAGAAACCATCCTTCTGCGGCATACAAGAAATACAACTCAACTTCAAGGACAGACACAGGCTCAGAGTAAAGGGTTGGGAAAAGACTTTCCAATCAAATGGTCCTAAGAAACAAGCTGGGGTTTCCATCCTAATATCTAACAAAATAAACGCTAAATTAAAATCAATCAAAAGAGACCAGGATAGACATTACTTATTCATCTCAGGAAACATTCACCAAGATGAAGTCTCAATCCTGAATATTTATGTCCTCGACACAAGGGCACCTACATATGTAAAAGAAAAACTACTAAAGCTTAAACCTCACATACTAACAGTGGAAAACTTCAATACCCCACTTTCACCCTTGGGTAGGTCAACCAGACAAAAACTCAACATAGAAATAAGGAATCTAACATATATTATAACCTAAATGGACTTACTAGTTATATACAGAACCTTCCACCCAAACACAAAGGAATATACATATTTCTCAGCACCCCATGGAACTTTCTCTAAAATTGACCACGTACTCAGTCATAAAGCAAATATCAATAGATACAAAATAATGGGAATAATTCCTTATATCATATCAGATCACCATGGTCTAAAGTTAGAGTTCAACAACAAGAAAAATCACAGAAAGCCTATGAGTTCATGAAAACTGAACATCTCCCAACTGAACCACTTCTGAAATCAAAGAATTCCTAGAATTTAATGAAAATGAATCCACAACATACCCAAACTTATAGGACACAATAAAAGCAGTCTTAAGAGAAAAATTCATAGTACTAGATGCCTACATGAAAAACCTAGAGAAAAATCTCACACAAGAGACCTAACAACACAGCTCAAGGCTTTAGAACAATTAGAAGCAAACTCACCTAGGAGGAGTAGATGCCAGGAAATAATCAAACTTAAGGCTGAAATCAATACAATAGAAACAAAGAGAACAATACAATTAATCAATGAATCAACGAGTTGGTTCTTTGAGAAAGTCAACAAGATAAACACTTATCCAAACTAACCAAAAGGCAGAGAAAGAGTATCCAAATTAACAGGATGAGAAATGAAAAGGAAAACATAACAGCAGATTCTCAGGAAATCCAGAGAATTATCAGTTCATACTTCAAAAATCTATACTCCACTAAAATGGAAAACCTAGAAGAAATGGACAGCTTTCTGAATGGATACCACTTACCAAAATTAAATCAAGATCAGATTAAAGATCTAGGGCTGGGGAGATGGCTCAGAGGTTAAGAGCACTGACTGTTCTTCCAGAGGACCTGAGTTCAATTCCCAGCAAAACCACATGGTGGCTCACAACCATCTATGATGAGGTCTGGTGCCCTCTTCTGTAAAACTGTATGCATAATAAATAAATAAATCTTTTTTTAAAAAAAAAAAAAAAGATCTAAATAGACTATAACCCCAAACAAAATTGAAGCTGTTATTAAAAGTCTCCCAAGTAAAAAAAAGTCCAAGACCAGATGGTTTCACTGCAGAATTATACCAGACATTCAAAGAAGGACTAATATCAATACTCCTCAAATTGTTCCATACTGTAGAAACTAAAGGTACATTGCCAAACTCTTTTTATGAGGCCACAATCACCCTGATACCCAAGCCACTCAGATGCAGCAAAGAAAGAGAATTACAGAACAATTTCCCTCATGAACATTGATGCAAAAATATTCAATAACATTCTGGCAAGCCAAATCCAAAAACATATAAAAAAAAATCATCCACCATGATCAAGTAGGCTTCATCCCAGAAACACAGAGATGGTTCAACATATGAAAAACTGTCAATGTCATCCATCATATAAACAAACCGAAAGAAAAAAATCCACATAATCATCTCATTAGATGCAGAAAAAGCCTTTGACAAAATCCAACACTTCTTCATGTTGAAAGTCCTAGAGAGATTATGAATACAGGGAAAATACTAAATATAATGAAGGCAATATACAGAAAGCCGACAGCCAACATCAAACTAAATGGAGAAAAATTCAAAGCAATCCCACTAAAATCAGGAACTGGACAAGGCTGTCCTCTCTCTCCTAATCTACTCAATATAGTTCTTGAAGTTTTAGCTAAAGGAATAAGAGACCAAAGGAGATTAAGGGGATAGAAATTGGAAAGTAAGAAGTCAAACTACCTCTATTTGCAGATAATATATGATCATATACATAAGTGATTCCCAAATTCTTCCAAGGAACTCCTGTAGCTGATGAATACCTTCAGCAATGTACCAGGACACAAGATTAACTCAAAGAAATCAGTAATCTTTCTATACACTAAAGATAGAAGGGCTGAAAAATAAATAAAGGAAACATCACCCTTTATAATAGCTGCAAATACCATTAAATATCTTGGTGTAATTCTAACTAAAGTAGAAGCAGACCTGTTTGACAAAAACTTTAAATCACTGAAGAAAGAAATTGAAGAAGATATTAGAAAATGGAAAGATCTCTCATGCTTCTGCATAGGTAGGATCAACATAGTGAAAATGGCAATCTTACCAAAAGCAATCTACAGATTCAATGCAATTCCCATCAAAATCCCAACACAATTTTTTACAGACCTTAAAGAACAATACTCAACATCATATGGAATAACAGGAAACCAAAAGGATTTCAGGACTTCAAGCTATACCTTAGAGCTACAGTAATAAAAACAGCCCGGTACTGGCATAAAAACAGACTAGCGGACCAATGGAATCAAATTGAAGACCCTGACCTTAACGCACACACCTATATACATCTGATTTTTGACAAAGAGACCAAAAACATTCAATGAAAAAAAAGATAGTATTTTCAACAAATGGTGTTGGCATAATTGGATGGTAATATGTAGAAGAATGCAAATAGGTCCAAACCTACCGCCCTGCCCAAGTGGATCAAAGACCTCAACATAAACCCAGCTACACTGGACTTGCTAGAAAAGAAGTGGGAAATACCCTCCAATACATTGGTCCAGGTGACCATTTCCTAAATAAACACCAATAGCACAGACACTAAGAACAACAATAAATAAATGGGGCCTTCTGAAACTGAGAAGTTTCTGTAAGGAAAAGGACACAGTCAATATGACAAAATGACAACCTACACAATGGGACAAAAAAAAACCCTTCCCCAACCCTACAACTGACAGAGCACTGATCTCTAAAATACATAGAGAACTGAAGAAACTACAGCCCCCAAACCTAAATAACCCAACTAAAAAATAGGGAGGAGAGTTAAAAAGGGAATTCTCAACAGAAGAATTACAAATGGCTGAAAGGCACTTAGAAAATTGCTCAACATCTTTAGCCATCAGAGAAATGCAAATCAAAACAACTTTGAGATGCCACCTGACAGCTGTCAGAATGGCTAAAATCAAAAACACAGATGACAGCCTATGCTGGAGAGGATGTGGAGCAAGGGGAACACTCCTCCATTGCTGGTAGGAGTGTAAACTTGTACAGCCACTCTGGAATGCAGTATGTAAGTTCTTCAAAAAAACTGGGAATCAATCTCCCCAAGGATCCAGCAATACTACTATTTGGCATATACCCTAAAGATGAACATTCATACCCCAAAGGCATTAGCTCAACTATATTCATAGCAGCATTATTCGTAATATCAAGAACCTGAAAACAACCTAGATGCCCCTCAACTGAAAAATGGATTAACAAGCTGTGGTACATCTACACAATGGAATACTACTCCATAGTAAGAAAAAAATGATATCCTAATATTTGCAGGCAATAGACAGACTTGAAGACTATCCTCCTCAGCAAGGTATCACAAGCCCAGAAAGATAGGCATGGGATATACTCACTCATAAGTGGACTTTAGACAAAAAACAAAGAATACTCAAGCTGTATACCACAATCCCTGAACAGCTTGTAATCAGAACAAACATAAGAAAGACATCCAGAGATTCCCCTAGGAAGAGAAAATAGAGAAGATCACCTTAGCAAATTGGAAACATAATGGGGAACAAATCAAGAGAAGGAGTTGGCTAAGTGAGAGGAGTAGCAGCTAGGTTGTTACCCACATCTCCAAGATTCTTGTTTAAAGGCTACAAGACAGAAAAGGGATATGTATAAAAAAGTCAGCAAGAAAAAAAATCCTAAAGTTGTAGAGTTAGGAAAAATACAAGATTCCTTAAGGTTAGCATACATGGTTCAGCTTGCCTAGACTGCCATGTTTGGAAAAACATGGCTTAGCCCTCAAGCATGGCTTCTCTCCAGCCCCTAGCCTGCTTTCTTATAGAACCCAGGACCACCAGCCCAAGGATGGCATAACCCATAATGGGTCGGACCCCTATCAATCACTAATTTAAAAAATGCCTCTTAGGCTTGCCTAAAGCCCAGTCTTATGAAGGCACTTTCACAACTAAGGCTCTGTCCTCTCTGGTACTTCTATCTTTTGTCTAGTTGACATAAAACTATGCATCACACATGCCAAGCCTGGTAAGATATAAAAACAGAAAGGATAAAGTAGGCTGGGGTGATAGCTCAGTGGTAGAGTACTTGCCTAATCTGCATAAGGGCCTTAGCTTGATCACCAGCACTGGAAAAGTAAATAAATAAAAGAAAACAAAATATTTTTATAATCTGATGAAAAAAAGAGTCCGCAATTCTTAAAGCAATACATGCAGGTAAGACAAAACTACCTTAAACACACACGCACAAACTTGCCAACTACACCCTGTTAAAGTGAGGGAAAAGGGAAACCAATTCTGAGAAATGAGCTTCATCTCGGAAATGAGCATCCTCCTTTGATGGAGGGTGAGCCCATATACCACATATTGTTGATGTCATCATTCAGGCAGCACTAATTTAAAGTGTCATAAATTGCTCGGGAGCACGGACACTTGACACAACCAGTATGCAAAGCCAAGCCAGGTGATTTGAGGACCCTACTCCTAAGACAGTGGCAAGAAGTTGGCTAACCTGTACTTTGTCTAGAAGGGTTAACAAAACAAATGCTCCTTGTTATCTCAGACACAGCCTACATGGAAGAAAAAGTACTAGGTCAGACCTCATTGAACTAAAGAGGACATTTTTTTGAATGAAAAGAAAGTGTGATGAAATTTGTAAGGTTACCAAAGTTCAATATTCTCCAAATGGCTTTTGACAGACAGTAGTCAAGGTAACCTTTCACAAATAAAAATAAAATCCTAGATTTTCTGCAAATGAAAAATTGCTGGTCACCATCCAAAGTCTGCAGGTATTTAAGAATGTAATTAATATTCCCAAGCTGCCTCTTCATGTCATCTTCCAGCTAAGCCAATGATCCCGAGTCTCCTAACACTTGGGACTCCAGTGGCAGATTTATATACTTAACAAATGTTTGCCAAATGGCCCATGTGCCACATGTCATGCATAATATGTTTCTGGATCTCTGAGGACAATTATGCCTGTGCGGGTCTCAAGTTCCTGTTTACAATAATGTGATAGAGCAAGTGGACCATTTCCAAATAGATCCCAACTGCTTGTTCCTGTCATCCCACTGACAGGGAGGTGGCCGTGAACACTGCAAGTGATGGCAGTGCAGAAGCCATACACTCTATGGCACTTGTGGGCTATGGGCAATATTCCAGAATGAAGCAAGGAACAGATTTTGGAGGAACAGATTTTGGAGGAGCATAAGTCCCTAAGAAGCAGCCATTACTCAGTTCCAATAATTCCTTGCATTTTTAACTTTTTTTTTCAAACAGAAAACAACACAAACCAACCAATCCAGTTAGCTAGCGATTCACATAGAATCTAGTTTTCAAGTTGGCTTTGGACCCAAAGTTCTCACAAACACTGAGTAGGCCAAACTAAACAGTGAAGACTTTATGGCTGTGTGTCTACAATCCAGTTTACTTCTGAGAGACAAGGGGAAAGAGGGTGGAGCCAGGAGATGCTATCATCTACAGTTCCTTGAGATCTTTCAATGCTATAAAAGAAGTGACCCTATGAATTACTGGGAGCCAACTGAGGGCCATGCTTATCCTCAGTGGGAGTACACTGAAAAGACAAGAGATGGGGAGAAGCTGCAAAGAATGTGATCTTGACACGTGTAGTGGAAGAAAGTGGCATTCCAGCCATCTTGACTGCATGCTCTCTCGCAAGACACAAACATCACTTAAGTGGTTGTGGTTGGTTCAATGATTACTTCATTGCCAGAGTGACTATTATTTTGAGACAAAAATTAGTCAATTATCCACTAATCTAAGTACCTACCAAGATCACTCTTACTTTGCCTGTCTTCATTTCCAAAATGGCTTAAGTATCTCAGCTCCCATCATATATTACATTATCCATATGGACCTATGGCAGACTCCCCAGGACCATATCCATGGAATAATTTTCTAAGACCCACTACTCTGTTGCTAAAATAAAGATACAAAGGAAACAAATCCTGGGCTACTACTCTAACCTGACACACTCTAGCCCAGTCTGTATGAAAGAAAAGGAAGAGTTCTAATCCTGCCAAGAACTTCAGCCACTGAATGGGACAGCTGTGTGACAATCAACAGTGGTAAACAGATAACACAAAGGAGGACACAGTAGAGTAGCTCAGTCCAGTTAGCAGGAGGCACTGCAGGACACAGAGAGGCTTGGTGATGGCCCCACGTGGGCTGTGCTTGACTTCCAGCTCCTCCACTTACAGTGTCTTAAAAAGTTAGTTTGCCTGGCTAATCTCATCTTCTCCTATGTAAGGCTGGATAGTAACCCTTGTGTCAGGGGTGTGCAGTGAAGACTAAATGCAAGGAAAGGTCTTAATAAATGGTGGCTGCTCTCATTTTTAATATTATAAATGTATCTTATTCATACAGATAAATTGAACATTTTTGAACTGTGAAAAAGTTGTAATATTCTCTACTTCATGTCCACCACTTTGCTGTTTAGCTTTAAGTGCTACAGACAAAGTATATGCTATTGGCCGGTCTCCAGCCAGCATTCCCGTCACATCAGGACAGAAGTTCCTTCCCATAGCCATCAGTCTGAAGAAACCAGAGGGCTAAAAGATGGACTTAATAATGTTTGGATGGGAGGTACTGAGTAGTGTGCTCCATGTCTAACCAGGAAAACTAGATAGTGGAACAGAAGGCAAGATCAGCAAGGCAAGAAGATGAGAAAAATCAAGAGAAATAGGGGAAGACACAGCTCACTGAACCACAAGTGTCCAGAATCTAGAAGGCTTGGATGCATGAAAACAATAAAATGCAAAGCAAGAATCTCAATGACAATTGCTGTTCTCTGTTCTCACTGCACAGAGTGTTTTCCTGACAGGATGTTCCACCAAAAGGCATCTAGACTCCCCTTCCCCCTTGAGGATTCAAGCTCTTCTTCAGGCACCATTTCCTTGTCCAAAACAAGCCCTCCATAACTTGCCCCACATCTGTGCTCTTGCAAAGTGTCACAGGAACCTCTGAAACAGAATCACAGCTTCCTTCTTGATTAGTACTTATTGTTCAGTTAATACTTAGCAAGAGCCTACTATGTGCCTACAGACAAGATTAGCGCTTGCGGTACAGGAGTATGTGAAACCCAGGGAGTTTATGGTCCAGAAAAGAAGGCCAGACACTCTGGAAAATATTACGCAACTACATAATAAAACATGCTTGCTTCAAAACACACAGTATGAGGTGCACTGAAGCAATCTGGAGGGTGAGAGAGGTTGACCTCAGGCTCTGTGGTTTGAAATGAGCTCTAAAGGGGTTAACTGTACTGCCCTGGGGAAGCAGCTGGAGGGCCTCTGGTATGGGGCAGAATAATGCATTTAAGTAAGCATAGACTTGTGGTAGGAACAAAGGCAATAAAAGAAGAAAACAGCTCCCAGAGAGAGGCGATCATGGAAAATGATACTTTACTGCTCTGCAAGGCCCAATACTGAATGTGTGTTGTAAATCCAGACACAGAGGACGCCCAGGGTGTAGCACACTATTTGTAACTGTTTGGGGCTCCTCCCTACCCTGAGGAATAATACTCCAGATTTTTTCAGCCTGTTCTATTATTTTACAAAAAATGTTGGGTTTTTTCCCCTTACTGTCAAATAGAAAGAAAAACAAAAGCCTATCAAAATCCCAAATTATGGTGCTGGGTGTATGTTGGAATGCTGCCTGGCACCATCAAGGCCTAAACTTAATCCCCACACTGGGAGCGACAAACATGGGGAAGCATAGATACTTTTTTCCTTAGAAATATTTTTCTGATTTTTTTTTCACATGTTAAATATGTGTTTAAAATAAATTTAGGCATGATTTGGCTCAAGTAGGAACTGCCAAGATAATAGCAATAAGAACAGCTAATGCTAGTTTCCTTTGTACAGCACCTTCCACAAACCTCTACCCCCACCCCGATGGCTTTTGTTTTGCTGGAGGTTCTGAGAATGGCTTCCCAGACACAGAACAGCCCCCACACCTCCAGCCTGTACCTAGCAGGGCTACTCCTCTGAAATGCTATAATCACTCCTAGTCAAAAGCCATTACAAATGTCTGTTTCTAAAGAGGCAGATGATGTCATTCTTGTCTGGATTCCTGTTCCCTAGGAGAACAACTTGAAATAATCAAGAGAAGTGTGCTAACTCCTCAAGCCCCGAGTCACCAAGGTGCCCTGTGCCTGCTTTCTAACTGCTCTCAGAGAGGTGTGGATGAGGAACAGTAAAGGGTGATGGTGATGGGAGGGTAGAATAAATCCTTTAAATTAATAAAACTATAATTACATACTATATGGAAGCCAGTTTCTGGGGACACAATGTAAAGCACTCTGCATTTATTAAATATGAACAAGTGAGCTGCTTCACTTCCTACAAAACAAGGAGGTGAAGGAACACTAGCAGCTGTAACTATAGTTATTCCCTTGTTTGGTTTCCATACTCACAAAAATGGTGTACATTACCTGCCAGAAAAGTATCCCAGCACATTTAATTAGGAAGAAATCTTTCTTGGCCAGTGACTGCATTCTTTGCATGGTGTTGATATGCACAGTGAAGGAACCTCAAACCCTACACCACTATGTGAAAAGGATTGTTCAGATTAAACTATTTATCTTCACTAGCATGGCGCAGATAAAGAAATAAAGAGTCTCACTCATTTTAGTGAGTGGGTTGGATAAAACCACAGTTTCTAAAACCTAACACTGACAACTGTTGCATTAGAAAATGTAAATTGCTAATGAGCACTGCACCATATCGGTTTCCTGTTCCAGTTGGCTCTCTGTCAGCTTGGCAACAAATCAAGAGCTTGAAGAAGAGGTGCAGGCATGTGTTTTGCTTTAAAAAAAATGAAAGGAATAAGAAAAAGGAGGAAACTTCATTTTATATATGCTTCAATGAAAATCACTACCCCGCTTGGGACCAATTCAGTCCAGGTGCTAAGGACAGAGTAAACAGGCAACACACAGACAGTCAGTCTCTATGAGAAATGCATTTCTGATTATATTTATAAGTCAATATCACTGTGCTTGCACACATACATGCCCCTTTCAGTGTCCAACATGTTAGTCTTTCCATCAGCCGAGAAGTCTCAGCCTAGAATCTGTTGTATCTCTTTCTTATCACCCACCTTCTCATCCATCCATTTATCTTTGCCTCTATCCAGCTATTATCTATCAGTCTGTTTGTCTGTATCTGTCTGTTTGTCTGTCCATCCGTTCATCCATCTGCCTGCCCACCTGCCTGACTGCCTGTTTGTCTATCTACCTATTTATCTATATATGTATATATCTGTGTGTGTGTGTGTGTGTGTGTGTGTGTATCTTCCATCTTTGCCACAGTTTTAGGCTGAAATGTTTGTACCTCAATGTACTTTCTTCACTCTCAATAAACATCAAGACACCAACATTCTCAAGATCTTCCTTCACAATATCACTTTTTAATATATTTATCATGCTATATATGTTTATCAAGGCACTATGACTATAACTGACCAACTCCAAAACATGTAAAACAAAATATTGTCTGACATCATCACCTGGCATTTATCACATATCTATTTACTGATTGATTCTGCTTCAGTACTTACTAAAATGTTAGGATGCCTTCTCTGGAGAGTGAGTTTACAAGTGATTTTAAAATTTTATTGTGATAATTAGGAAGCAAAATGAGTATGACTTTTGTTTTCAAGAAAGTCTAATTATAAAGATTAAGAAAATGTAAAAAGTAGAGATGAAATTTTATCCAAATGACAGCCCCTGCCCTTCAAAAGCTTATATTCCAAGAATTATAAGTAATTACATGGCAATCACAATGACTATAGCTTATAGAATGTGGAAGGGCAATTACAAAGTGCAAGAAGCTTTAGTCCTTTGTCCTTCTTCTTCCTCCTCTTCCTCTTCATTTTGAGAAGGATATCATTATATAGCCTAAGCCTGGAACTCACTGTATAGCCCAGGCTAGCCTTGAACTCATGATCCTCCTGCCTCAGCCCCCTGAGTGCTGGAATCATGAGCCTGCCCGCCTGCCTGACTGCCTGTTTGTCTATCTACCTATTTATCTATGTACGTATCTATCTATGTGTGTGTGTGTGTGTGTGTGTGTGTGTGTGTGTGTGTGTGTGTGTGTGTGTATCTTCCATCTTTGACACAGTTTTAGGCTGGCATTAGTTTCGGGCATTACTTCAGTTCATACCCACTCGGATGCTATTTTATAAGACACTAGAGCAGCAGTTCTCATCTACAGGTCGTGACCCCTTTGGGGGTCACACATCAGATATCCTACTCCTACACACCGGATGTTTATATTACTATTTGTAACAGTAGAAAAGATAGAATTATTAAGTAGCAACCACTACAACATGAGGTGCTGTATTATTAAAGGGTCACAGCTTTACAAAGGTTGAGAACCATTGAACTACAGACACTCAGGTTGCATACTGGGAAAACAGGTTTTTTCTCCATTGTGATATTTTCGGCCATACCTGGCCCCAACCACAGTTATGTTTTCAAAACAACCATCCTTTTATATCATACATTCCTTTATTATTTAGAAATTTATATCATTTCTATTGTTTATAAAACCCAGTAAAAACCTTGTAGTTAATTGTCAAATAATGTGCATAATTGTAGTCACTAGGGGCTTAACAATGGGTACGTGTTCTGAGAAATACATCATCGGTGTTTACATCATAATGTGAACATCAGAGTTGAACACACAAATCTAGATGGTGTAGGTTACACTCTATATGGCTTCTTGCTATAACCAAGAGACAGTAAACACAAGACCCTTTGGGAAGCCATTGTCACATGCGCTGCCCATGGCTAACTGACATGGCATTATTTGATGTAGGATAGCACTATAGTTTGTACTGTTTGCAGACATAAAAATTGGTGACATAGACAGTATGCTGCCTGCACTTATACACATACACATATCAGCACAAAAAGATCTGTGCCAGTGTTATAATTAATAATGATTGCTTTATATGATGTGTCAGAGAAAAAATAAAGTGCTTGAAAAATAATTTGTAGGGATCCCATGCATTAGTGAGATTGTCTTGCTGGTTAGCTACTTCAATAGGCAACTCTGCATTTCTTTCTGCACAGCTTGTGATGTATTTTAAATATGTAGTAAACATTTTAACCTTCACTTGATATGGCTATTTAGTAATATGTGCTGTGGTCAACTGTTTTAATAATTGGAGAGTAAAGCCAAATGTAACAGTTCCAACATTTCTCCAGGGAGTGATCAGGGAGCAGACATATGTTCTTCATCAGAGTTTGCAGCAGAAATCTTAGAAATCAAGAAAAGAAACAAGGGCCAGGTAGAGAAACGGGGTTGCAAGCCACTATAGAAAACAACTCAATAAAGCTCTCTGTTTTGTTCTGGCAGGCCTGAGACAAGAAAGGAAAGCTCAGTCTTTAGTGGAAACGCCTGATGCCTGCATCCCATAATACTGAGAACCCATAGCTTAGAACCACAAATGAGGTGAGACCTTAAATGGATCTTTTCTATTAACCCCAATGAGCTCCTTTAGCTGTGTGTGTTGATGCTGTGGTCATGGGTTAGTACACTATCATCTACAACAGTGAACTCACATTCTCAAGTGTAAGGCCAAGGCCAAAGAAGAACTTACAGAATCACTCTTAGGATTACCATAGAAATCCTTTGCTGTTACCAAGCCAGAAGGAGTGCTAAAGAGAAAGAGTGTAAAGTCTTGCAGTATTTTTACACTGGAATGATAGCCATAGGAACAGATATAGAGAAACACATCATCTGAAATCTGATGTATTACTAAGAGGAACCTATGACATGAGAAAAGAGTGTAGACATGACAGTTAAAGAAATTTCAAAGGAGAAATTCCTATTACCTCCTCTTTTATTTTTCTTTATCAATTCTTTGTCTGAAAATACTTCTTGTTTCCTAAGAATTACCTTCCACAAACCTTTAATAGGAAAAGGTTTAATAAATCACAATAGACCTGAAAATATTCATGTATTCATACATGAAGAGTAACACTGTTTCTAGATGATTCCTGAAGTATTCTATCTGGTGGACCTCAGCTACAAGTGCTGTGTTTCTCCAGGGACTGATAAAGCGAAGGCTGAGAGCCATCAGCATAATAAGAACTCTAGAATGGAAATCTAGAGACAGGCTCTAAGCCAATTCCTGCACTGAGCAGGATATTTGGTTGGTGATTTGAGTCAAGGCAGTTACGGTTTGTTGTCTTGATTTCTTTGTGTGCAGAGGGAGTATAGGGGAGACTGCTGACAACAGCCCCACTATCAAAGCACAGTGACACTGCGCCTTACGAATGCTAGGCTTAAAAATGTAGGCAACTACAAAACCACCAAAGAGTGTGCCTGGATTTATTGGAGAAAGCAAGTATGCTAGTTACTCCCACTGCTATAAACACCATGATCAAAGCAACTTACAGAAGAAAGGGTTTGTTTGGGCTTACGGTTCCCACCAGACAGGAGTCAATACCCACAACAGCTGGGAGGCAGGGCAGCAAACAGACATAGCAGATAGAACAGAATGCTGAGAACCCCCATAAGGCTTTGGAACCTCAGAAGGACTTCCCTGGCAATACACTTCCTCCAGTGAGGCCACAAGTTTTAGACCTTTCCCAATAGTAACCAACTGGGGACCCAGGGTTCCAACACATGAACCTATAGAAGGCCTTCACATTCAAACCACAGCAATTACCACTGAAAAATGAAAGGATGGTGAAACTTAAAACTCTATTATTTTTGTTTTAGATATAATTTTGTCTTCTGCCCCAAAATTTATTCGAAAAACTAGTAGTCCATTTGTGAAGAAATTATCCCAGAAAGAAGCTAGCATTGCAGGTCTACTTCACTGGTTATTAGACATGCAAGTTTATAGATTCTTGCTTGTGTATTCTTTGCTATCCCAGGGAGATATATATGAGTGTGCTTTTAACACTAGTTTTATTATCTTGGATTATCAGGCTGAATAGTGATGTCATTGCCTGGTATTACAAACACATTCTGTCTCTAAAGAATTCTTTTTGGTCAGAATCCACTTAGCAATAGAATTCATTATTGACAGGTAACAACAATGATACGCTTTGCATTATGCTCTATGTCAGGCACTCTGTCCATTTTAGCTCATGGGTTTTGACTACTACTTCTATGTAAATGTATTTTACTTATGAAAAAGCTGGGAATCTGAGAGGTTAATGATCCACAATTACTGGGAGTCAGAACCTAGACCTATCTCTATCAAGTTCTTCTTCAGAGCCTCAACACTTAATGCTACTGCTACCCCAAGGTTTCTATGGATGGAGAACTTAGAATAATGTTAAATATAAAGATGTGTTCAATCAATACTGATAAATTGAAAACGTGATATAAGCCCAATGCTGCCAGCAATCGACAATATATTACTTTAGCATTTACAATAAAAACAATTCCAATATTCTAAGTATAAAATGAGGTCATGTGGGTCATTACTTTCCCTTGAAGTATGTCGTCTTGCTTTAGAATTTTCTGCCAAGAGTGTCTACAGTGGTAACTGTGGCAGACACAAGTCGCTGTCCTTCCCACCTCCCTTCTTCTAACAGGAAGAAACTTGTTTTCTGTCCTAGGGAAGGCTACTGTTTCCCTAATAAAATGACGATGGGTGCAGATTCAACTAATAAGTGCCCTTTCCATTTACCCTTCTTATCTAACCCTTAGACAGGTGGTCTCTGGAGAAGCTCCTGCCAAAAGACCGAAGAGACAGAACTACTGCTTCAGGCCACTCAAGAAGAATGCCTCTAATCTTTCAGAGAGGAGCAAGCCCTCACCTGTTAGGCTCATCTAGTGCAATACATACTGAGGCACTGAGGCTGAAACCCATAATCCCATATTATCACAAGGGAGTAAAATAAATGTAATTATGCATTATACTGTTTCTACAGTTTCACCACACCTTGAGTTTAAACCACAAAATTCACTTATCCTCAGATTCATTCTCTTATTTTGCATTAAACTCAACTATACAGATCTAGTGCCCTAAGACCTTGTATTTAAATGTAACCATAAAAACCCAGGAAAAATAAATGAACAGTATAAACCATAAAGTTTATCCAAATTAGTTTTATGTGTTAAAAGGCAATATGTTCATTTGCAGGAAATAAGTGAAAGTGAAAGACACTGTGTTAAGTTAAACAGGCCAAGCACAGAAAGAAGAGAGACCTGAGGCCAGGAGAGGGAGATTATGGAAGAAATGTGGTATGCCGGACCGAGTGGAAGACGGTAAACTTCCAGGGAAGGATAGGGGAATACAAAGAAGGGGCAGAAGCCACATTAAAACTCACTAATATGCACAACTAATGTGTATTGATAATAGTTTTAAAATGTGGTTTGCTCTGAAAGAATATGAAGGTTTTCTTCTTTGTTCCCGACTCAGTACTTTCTGACCAATGTCTTCTAGATCACTGGTTTGATCCTAACAGGTGACAGGTACATCAAGCTGCCGTCTCACCTGGGTCCACAGGTGAGCTGGTCCTGAGTAGCTAATGCCTCAATCTGCACACTCACCTTATTATTAATATCACATGTCTTAGGGTATCTATTACTGTGATGAAACACTGACCAGAAACAGTGGAGAAGAGGGTTTATTTCATCTTAGAGTTATAGTCCATCAAGACGGAAAGTCAGGGTAGGGCCTCGCCTTAAGGTAGGTCCCTGGAGGCAGAAACTGAAGCAGAGGCCAAGATGAAATGCTTCTTATGGGATTGCTTCTCATGGTTTGATCAGCCTTTCTTATATCACCTACCCAGGGGTGACACACCACCCCCTAAAGGATGGTCCCACTCACATCAAACATCAATCAAGAACTGCTCCACAGGCCAATCTGGTGGGGGTATGTTCTCAATTAACGTTCTCCTTCCTAAATGACTCTAGCTTGTGACAAAAACAAAAAAAAAACAAAAAAAAAAACCAAACCTCAAACCAAACCAAACAAACAAACAAAAACCTATGCAGCAAGACATGCAAACATATCTCTACCTACAAACATCAGTTATAAAGGTTTGAGAAGCTCAACCCTTTGTGACACATGCTACTAAAATAACTATTTATTCACAACCCCAAATGGATCCAAAATTAGTTCTCATACAGAAAATCATTTATGCTCAGCAAAATCACAAGTGATCAATGGGGACAGTGATGTTCAATATCAAGACTCAAGGCCAGGGAGCTGCCAGCTAACACCACACTGCTAGGAAATGGCAGGACCAGCACTTTTAAATCATGCAATTCTGCATTCAAACCTTCTGCTTTTTCCGGTACACCTCTCTGTAGGACAACATTCCAAGCTTACACTTCAAAATCTGCATTAAATTTCATTCTCTAAAGACAGTTCAAATGGATTTATTTTTCTTGTGGCTGGCAGGCGAACACTGAAGTATACAGAAACTCACATATTCTCTTTGAACTTAGCAGGAGTGAGGAAGCATAACACCAACGAGCATAAGCAGGCCAGGCTAGTTTTCTCCTTCCAGTTCCCACCCCCCAATACCCAAAAGCCAATCCTAGTTATTTTGCATGAACAAAAAAGAGCTGCCCACCACTCTAGACATGTCCCTGGGAAGTATCTATTTAAAAGAGTGCAGATTAAAAAGAAAACAGTATGCTGCCACTGACCAACATATTCAGCTTTTGTTTTGTTTTACTAATCACAGTTTCTTATTATCTTTCCTATAAATGGCTGAATACAGAGACACAAAAGAAACTGTCAAAAATAAATTACATAATGAATAGAAAAGAAAATATGAATTTTAAAAATGGGTAATTACTGTCAAAAGATAGTATTGAAATAAGCAGAATTAAAGTTTATTATTCTTGTTTCTAGAAGCCAGGCAACCAATAGACTTCTATGACTATAAATAATATTGTAATTTATTACAATGAAGAGAAAAGAGCATACATGCGTAAAAATAGGGATTATGGCAAAATGTACAACTATGTAATAGTGATAGATGAAAAGCAAAGGCAATATCTAAAATAGTAACCACAAGATTGGTTTTTCTCTCCAGCTACTGATAGAATGCCTGGGCATACATGGCATGAAACAATATGGGTGAGCAAGCCTGAGCTACAGCATGCAATGCATGTAGCACTTATATGGGCTTGAAGCAGGCTTTGTACCTCATGTCTAAAGACATGGGCTTCATATCCACAAAACCTGGACTCAAATGCTAGTTCTGTTACCTAATAACTAAGAAAAGGCAGCTTGGTGGAGTTTTTAACAGAGCAAATGGCATTTTGTTATTCTGTAAACAGGTAAGAGTACAATAGTTGATGCAGAATTCTTTTATTGATTATTTATTTTTAAAATTATTTTTAAAATATTTTCATTGACTACAGAATATCCATCAGGAGTCAAATAAAGTCTGCTACTTGGTGTCAAGGAAACAAGCTTATGCCTTGGAGTGGCATAAGCACCTTACTATAAAAGCCATTAGCCTTGGTACAGGATATTATGTATATTTAGAAGACAATGCATTTTTTTGCATGCAGGTTGAAGTATCCATTCCTAACAGAACTGAATCAATTACTCCAATACTATGTGACTAATTTTTCATCCTGATACACAAATGTCCTTAGCAGCATCTATAAATATAAGCCCTTGTCAATGTAATTAATAAAGGCATGTACATACTAATTAACTACAAATATAGTCCTTTGGGTGTATTCAGAAGCAGAGAGAGAGGGGGGGGGGATGTGTGTGTGGACTTGTACAGCTATGGTTTCTAGTTCACATATGCAAAAGTAACACCTCTTTACCACTTATAATAAATATCCAAAGTTAATATTTCTAAAATGTATGCTTAGTACTGTATAATAAAGGTTTGCATAAAACCTTAAAAATTTCTACAACTTATTATTTTTTAATTTTTAAATTATGAATTAACATTTTTTCCTATACAAGCATGAATTCACAGAAGTGTTTCATATCCTGCGCAAGTGTAAAGAAACTAATAAAAAAATGAACTGTGGGGTCAATAAATACCTTGAGTGAATATTAAGAGACTATTCCTAGAGCATTGCTTCAGTTCAACAATAAACTGTCAACATACAAACATTACAAAACCTACCCAAACAACTATAATTAGAATACACACACTAGTCTTTCTGTCTGTCTCGGGAATTGCTCATTTAAACATAATTTCCGATGAAATTATCCTAGCATCCAAATTTATTTTAAACCAAAGCTCTGTTCTATGCATTGTATAAACCATATTAAACCATTCTAAGTCAATATTTATTTCCAGCCAAACAAACACACGTAATGGCAGATACTGTTGTACTTAACAAGATGGCAACAAATTTCACCAATTCCACTTAAGTAGATTATAAACTGGCAAGCAGGTTCCATGTTAGGCAAGTAAATGCCTCCCGTCTAAGAAAATGAAGTTTCCATCTCAACAGGGTTATGCTCTTCATAACCAACCACAGGAAAGGTCAGAGGTGAGCATAAAGCCACATGCATGAGACACTAAGATCTCCAGCACCATGGCCTGGATCAAAGATGTCTCCATATGTCCCCCAATGAGGCCCACAGGGGTCTAGAGGATGCACAATCTGCCACACTTGAGCTTATCTGAGCAAGGATGTCTACATACACATAAGCACATACATACATATCTGTGCAAATTACTGTAAGGAAACTGAACTGCTTTTGAAATATTCATGCTTTATAGACTTCATTAACTTCTAGGCATGACTTATACCATTAAAATTAGCTTTATACAAATATAAGCTACTGAAAGAGTGAACATACTACATGAGGGAAGCTTTTACCAGAGGTGGCTCATTACAATCTCTGATATGTGCAGATTCTCCTCCAAACTAGCACAGCCTGCTTTACTGGGAGGCTAGAGCGTCATCTGGGAAAATACTAAATAATTAAATTTAAATAAAGAATAGCAGTCTCATAATAATATTAAACTCCTAAAAACGGCAATTTCTAGTCCCAAGACAAAACACCTTACAAAACAATTTTTCTCTGAGTATTTTGCTGTTTGACCAAGGTGTTGACATCAACAAACATGAATTCTGATAAGCACTTAGCAGACATACAACTACTAGAAAAGGAAACTATAGGAAAGTCAGCCGGACCCTGCAGGTGGCTGCAGATGGTCCCCTCCTCCTGTATCAGTCTTTACTGAGAACCCTGGCTTCTGTAGTCACAGGATTTGTGTTCTATAACAGCGCTCCACACTCACCTGTGATTTTCTGTAGCAAAGGTGACAACTCAGCCTCCTCGGAGAAGACGTGGGCCAATGCTTTCTTCACCCTTTCTTCAGCTTCTCTCAGGCCTTTGTCCGGCGTGGACTCTCCAGTGATGGAGTAAATGTATATGAGAAGGATTAGCAGCTCCTCGGGGCCATAGTCATCACTGGTTCTCTGGCTTGGGGACTTAATCATAGGGAGCAGCTGATTCAGCACAACAGTCATGGTTGAATCCCCAAGGCTCTGAAACAGTAGCAAGAACAGGAAGATACGTCAGCCTTCCACAAAAACATAACCTGTGCTCCATTCTAGTTCAAAATGGCTTGCAATATCTTTATGGTACTCCCTGACCACACTGTCTTTCATGTCTGTGCTTATTAATCCTGGATAGAACACTACAAGAAGTCTGGCATTAGAGCTTCTATTCCGAAAAACCTATTTGACAAAATGGCAAGTAAAGTTGCAGGACCTTTGATAATGATATTACTGTGACTTGAGCAAATAAGATGGTGATTGTTTTAAAAAGTTAAATGTGAGTAGTTCAACAGGCAGGAGATGTAGCTCAGTGGCAGAGTGCTTACCTAGCACACACAAGGCTGCAGGTTTGATTCTCAGCTCTGTAAGAAAATGTAAGCACCATGGACTGACCCTTTGGATCCCACTCCACCTAGAGGAACACCTGACTCATTCTTGAGGGAGGGGGGATAAAACTGGATTTGCCAGGAGTGGAGACTGAACTAAGCATTATTGGATCAGTGGGACCATGGGACTGTCTGCTGCCAGCCCAGGAAGGGAATGGGGAGTTGTGGAGAAGAAAGAATGACCTGATGTGGCGGGAGGGGGAAGGGACCTTGAATAAGGATATACCGGGATAGGAAAAAAAAAAAAATTCAGAGGGAAAGCTGAACACAAAGCAATTTTATGTGTAGCAAATTATTTGCATTATCACCCTTGATAAGTCATGCTTATGATTTTTATTTTCTTTATAGTTATTGTTAACTTATCAGCATTTTAAATTCAATTTACTGTTTTTTTTGATAAATACAAAATAAATAAAGAAAAAAATTGAAAAAAAAAGAAAGAAAAAAATGTAATAAAAAAAAAAGAAAATGTAAGCATTTGGAAATTTTGAACTCTTAAATGAGAATGCTGAAAAAGAAAACTGGCAGATTATCTATTCAAAGGGAGGTCATGCTCCTTTAGCAGAATTTATATATTCAGATGAATGCTAACACTTGAAGGGGTGCTGCTGCTCCTTTAATGTCACCTACATATCCAAAGGAGTGTGGATATTCTTTTAAAAAAATCACTGTCTTACAGGGTATCGTTTTTGATATGTTCTATGTTGGCAAACATTGGTCAGAACATTTATAGCAACCAAAGGCCATTTCCTGTTAAATCTGACAACAGAATAATGGCTCGAACTGGGTTATTTCACTGAGGATAAGTTCAAGATTTCTTTTGGTGAAGGTAATTTGCCTCAATTTCTTAATATATCTGTATATTAATATATATGTATATATTCACTTATTTTTATATTACCGTGTTTTACTATGCACTATGTGCATGCTGTACCTACAGAGGCCAGAAGAGGGCATCTGATCCCGAGGGACTGGAGTGACAGATGGCTATAGGCTCCCACGAGGTTGCTAGGAATCAAACCTGGGCCCTCTGAAAGAGTGGCAGTGTTCTAAACACTAAGTAATCTCTCCAGTCTACCATTTCAAATTTTTTTTTAAAAGAAAATGGCTTTAGTTCTTCTACCAACTTCTTAAATGACACTGAGAAGATAATTTCCGTATTCTTCCCATGTTGTAAGAGCCCTGCATCGCTAGAGTTACTATGTCAAAGAACTACACACATCCTCATCACAAATCTTGAAGTTTTGGGTAATTAGACAGTAATTCTTATATTCATATTATAGCCTAGGTTATCAGAATTTGAAGCTTCCCTGAACACACATCTTGTTGCATCATTCTGGCCTGAGAAACAGCAGATACAGTATCTACTCTCATAGCTTGTGTCAAAGGGGAAAACACAACTGAAACTGAGACGGTAGATGCTGTCGTGCAGAATACAGTGGTTAAGGGCTACAGAGGAGAAGGGCGCTGTACCCTCAGAGAAGAAGGAAGGCCTTTTTAAAAGATGGCTCCAAAAAGTGAGTCAGGGCAAGGGACTATTTGTAAAGATGTACTTGGTAGCATCTGCCCCCCCCCAGGCCTGTATTTTTAAGTCCCTGGCCTATGATATATGCTAAAGAGAAAAATCCCTCATTAGAGACACAAGCATGATTTCAACTATGCACTCCAGCAAAATTACATTCAAGATATGTTTCAAGCATCCCAAGAAGTCAAGAGTTGTCTTTAATACAAAGCCAAAAACAGTGGGCAGTTACAACGATGTGAGAATTATAGGAAAGTAAAATATCCCATTCTGAAAACCTAACTCCAGTTCTGACTGTTCCATTATGTAATTCCTTAACATCATAGGATCTCTTCATACCTAAATGAGATGATCTGATTACAGCAGTGATTCTCAACTTGTGGGTCATGACCCCTTTGGCTTACCTCAATCTCTAAAAATATTTGCATTATGATTCATCACAGTAGCAAAAGAACAGTTATGAAGTAGCAACAAAATAAGTTTATGCTGGGGTCAGCACAACATGAGAAACTGTACTAAAGGGTTACAGCATTAGGAAGGGTGAGGATCACTGGACTAGAGGATGGCAGAGCAGGAACCACATCATTCCAGGCTCTCCATTTACTTTACTACTGATAGTGAATGGCACCAAGTAATATTCTTACTATCTGTCACCTACTTGGTAAAATATAGACATCTTTAAAAGGAGGGGGTAGCTTTATCATAGACAGGCAGAGAAATTCAGAAATAATAGAATGTGTGTGAAGTAGGTCTGCTGATATATTTTAGCTCTGTTCCCTGGAGTGATCCTAGTCACTGGTGTTTTTCTTACATAAAAGAAACAAGGAATCTCCAAAGAAATAACTAACACCAAGGATATGGAAGAACACAGGATGAGCCTGGAAGATCTTATAGTGTCCCCACCAAAGAGATTAGGAATAAGGCAAAAGGACCCAAGAGACAATTGAAGGCTTCCCACTTGACCACAGCTGGAATAATTTTAAAACAGCATAAAGTAGTATTTTCATATAACCTAAAGAACATAAAAAATATCCATCTGCTCATGTTGACATAACATGAATGAGGGCTAGACGGGTGGCTCAGGCAATGAATGACTTGTCTTGCAACTACAAGGACTCGAGTTCACGCCCCAGAGCCTGTTTAAAGAGGGTGGTGGTGAATCCCCTCAGCTGAAGCTGGAGGTGACTGAGCCTGACACAGGTAGGTGCTGGGACAGAACTTAAGTCTGCCAGAAAAGCAGCAGGCACTATTAACCCCTGACCATCTCTCCTAGCTAGTTGGTCTGATGCTGCTTCTCACAAGAAAAAAAAAGATCAGAGCCCCCCCCCACCAGATTGAAGTCTTTTTAAAGCAAAATAAAAAAAATTCAGCAGGAATAACAGGGATGTGCAAATAAGGCGGTATTTGAAAGGACCTGTGCCATAGGCTATAGAACCTTGGGGAACTGTTTAATATTTCATCCCAACTTCCCCATTTTAGAAATAAAAATGTGGAGCTGGAGGGATGGCTCAGTGATTAAGAGCACCGTCTGCTCTTCCAGAGGACTGGGGTTCGATTCCCAGCACCCACATGGCAGCTAACAACTGTCTATAGTTCCAGTTCCAGGCAAACACCAAGAAATAAAAATGCTTAACTATTAGGTAGCCCCATTACACAGACATGCATTTATATAACAATGGCCAAATTGCTTCAACTACTCTGTTTTAAAAATGAAGCAAACCCACAATAAGTCAGCCTCCTTAGAGACTCAAACCTAACTTCTTTCTGAGGGCTAACTGGGCAGAACACATTTGATATCATTTAAGAACACACAATAATGGTCATACTTCACCAGCTTGTTCTGTAAACTTAGTAACAAAAGTAAGTCACACAGCAGCACCTGACAGGTGACATCTTATCCCATTACCATCACCAGTGACCTATGATCTTTTCCATCCAGAAAGACTAGTCAAGAAAGCTGGTAAGGAAATGGCACATGTTCTAGGAAAAGACAGTGGCAGTCTCAGAGAAGGGAGAGGCAACCTACAAATACCAAGTGTAAAATCCTATTGTGGGACTGTACTTCAAAAGCCAGTGAAAGGCCAAAGATTAGTAAATGCTGCTATTGAAAGAGACAAGCACAGCAAACCATAGCCAAGTGGAGGATTTTAAAAAAGGCTTCTTTGTAAATCAGTTGGGATTAAGTTTCCCATTCACCTTTCCATGAGCAGACCTACTAGCAGGAGGTAGAGGACCTGAGCTAGGGATAGGGTGACAAAGCACTTTGTTATTTCTGCAGTCTGGGCCCTGTTATTCTTGAACCAGTCCCCAGAAACTCTACACAAAGGCCCTCTTTTAAAGGTATGTCCTTAGAAAAGCTGACTGTGAAGTCAGGAGCTGGCCTCTGCTCTGGCATGAGAACCATAGTCCATCCATATGGCAGCAGGCTGATCCAGCCTGGCCCCACACCTGCCCACTGGAGAGCAGAACCTATAGACACTCACTACAACTCTGAGCCGCTAGCAGAGAACTCTCAACAATCTTCTGATGGGCTGATAGTGAAGAAGGATTTAGAGCTATTTTAAAATCATAGAAGTGGGTGATTCAAAGGAAATGGTAGAGGACAGAATGTTTAGAAAGGGAGATGTTTAAGTACAGAATGAGAATAATAAAAATAAGGACTTGAGCAATAGAAAGTGGGGAGCAGCACATAGAGGATGCAGGAGTAGAGAGCAGATGTAAACATAGGGAGCACAACCTCATAGTATGCAGATTTGCCTCAATTTAATCTCTATTTGGGGGGATAGAGACTAATTGGTTTCTTGTGCCTTCAGAACACTTGATTTTGAGGGACTGAGAAAGTGATGCCCTTGTGGTTGTGAAAACAGGTTCCACAAGCTTCCTCTCCTACTAAAAATATCCATAGGATGCATTTCCTCCTATTAAAAATGGTGGCATACACCGTTAATCCCCATGCTACAGAGGCAGATGCAGGAGGGTGTCTGTGAGTTTGAGGTCACCCAGGTCTACATAATAAAATTCTTGCCCTTCCAAAATGAGCCTGAGGGAAATCTAAGATGGTCTCAGAATGGACACAACACAGTGAGAAGGGGTGATCCAGAATATAAAGCAAGGGCATGGGTAAATCTCAAAATACTACACAGCATAAAAGTCAGAAAAATAACACTGTATTATCCCTTTATGTAAATTACAGAAACCATGGAAAACAATCTGTTTTCAGTAGTCCCTGGCCTGGATAAGAAGGAGTGTGTGCTGGCTCGGGAAAGCAGGCCTTTTAGGGCTGCTGATAATCTTCAAGGCCAATCTGGGCTGTCTTTGCTTAGTAAAAATTCATCAAGCTATACATTTTGATATTATATTTTACCTCAATACGTTTTTAATATGCCATTACACCAGGCCATGCTTCCTGCAACCTGGGAAGAAAAGAGCCATCCATTTAGGGTTCTTAATGCAAACTAGCATTTATCCAAAGCAAGAGCAGAAAAACATAAAACCTTTCTTTACAGGTTTCGGCAAGCAATCTCCCTGGGACACTTGTCCCTTTGGTTAAAGGGACAGGGAAAGACCCTGCTCTGGGGGAAAGATGGAAAGAATAACTTCAATGGCCGCTTACTTTAGAACACGCACATGTTTCAGAGGAGAATAGTATGTTTTTATAAGGTTTTCTCCATCACTGGGGAAATAATGTGATGCTGCACTTCAGACAGAGCTGTCCAGTTAAGCGGCTCTTTTCTGTAAATAGGCCAGCAGAGCCTTAAGTAGCATGAAATGAGAGGCAAGTGACTTCTAAGAGCAACATAGGGCACCATGGGGATTTGGAAAGTGTTCGTCCAACACAATTGCCAGCCATTTGTCTCTGTCTGGCCACCTTTAATGATTTAAGAGCTCTGTGTCATGTGACCATCAATCTATGGCCATGATGGAACAGCTCTCAGAACTGGAGTTTTTAAAATGCAACTGTCCATGACCTGACTTTCTTGTGGTCCTGATAGCCCCGGGATAGCCCTGTTTGTCTATTGGAAAAGTTAATGTAAATAATAAAAGCAGGTTAGTGTCCAGCTTCTCAAAGCCTCACTGAAAAGAACTGATTCACACTCCTGCAATACCAGCTCAGAGTGTCCACTATTGGCTTGAACTATTTATTCATAGATTCTGTCCCAATTACAAAATATCCCCACAGTATGAGTAAATAAGCTTAAAACTTTTAATCTGGCCAAGCAACAATCCCATAACTCTTAGCAAGCTAAAACTAATATGAGTTTTAGTTTTGATAACCTAAGAGATATTTAAGAACATAAAAATATAAATGTTAGTTATCTCCATGAAGACTGTGATAATGAATTCTTCCGCCTGTGTAAGATCTGACTCCAGTATTCTCAGGGCAAAGCTAAGAGATCAAAAGCTTGGGAAGGATGAGTAAATGGCTGGTGAAAAGACCATGGGAAAGCTATTACCTCCAGAACTGTTTCAGTGCATTTCACATCCCACACTGGAAACAAGAGAATGGCCCTTTAGTGACCAAAGCTTTGGGCTCCCTTAGAAGAATGACTTCCAGTAACAGAGCACTGCTCCTCACATTCATGACCACCAGCTTGTGCAGGATGGGTCTTGGTATCTTCTACAATGGTGCAGCCAGCAGTGCTGCAGACTAAATCAGCGTAAGAAATAGTTGTGGAATATTCTTTACTGCATGATGGGCCATGAAGTCAGTGTGTCTGCCTGCAGCCTCTGTACTCCATTCTGACTTTGCTTCCTTCTATTCTCCACACAGAACTCACCAGGATTTGCTTCCTGGACTCGGCAGATCAAGCAGTTCTTCCTCCAATACTTGGATGTCTAGGAGGCCAAATTCTTCCAAGACAAAACTACATTTAAAAGAAGAAGGGTCAACCTGATAGGAAGTAAGATGACTCCTTGGTGGCTGAATTTCTGATTTAATAGTGGCTGGGAAGCATTTTGGCATAGAAAATATTTCTGGGTTTCCTCAAATTAGATTTTACAGAAATTTACTGAAAGTAAATTTTCTCCTATTTTTAAAGTACACTGATGTAAATTTAGAAGACATATTTCCTATTCTGTAAAGGAACAGTACCAAAGGCTATCATTTAAGCTGTTGCAAAGCATTTGAACCTCAGAGTCTGAACTTCTTGCACAGTGCTCCACATCTTACCTGGCCCTTGTAGAAAATAAAGAAGATAAGCCCTCAATTTTAATGTGTGTGAGAGAGGCTGGAGACATGGCTCAGGGGTTAAGAGCTCTTCCAGAGGACCCAGGGTTTAATTCCAAGCACACACAAGGCGGCTCACAACTGTCTATAACTCCAGTTCCAGGAGACCTGACACCAACGGGAAAACACCAATGCACAGAAAATAAAGTTAAATAAAAACCTAAAAAAATAAAAAATAAAGAGTGTGTGCTCGCTTTAGCACTATCATTGATACTATTTTATGACCATGGTCTCCAAAGAGAAGCTTCTATTTAGAGAGGGCTGGTAAAGTGGATGTACTTACATACCCCAGTAATTCGATTGCCCACCACCCTCCAACTGTCCCCCACCAAGGCTTAGTCATTGGTTAATGGGACACCTCAATCAATGAGGAGCCGAACTGCCACATCCCAGCACTGCCGACTCTTTCAGGCTGCCTGGGGAACAACTCTGACAAGGATGTAGAACATCCACCACATTACAAAGCAAAGCCTAATGCCTATGTCCAGCCCAACTGATCCACGGAGCCTCTAGCTTTCCTCATGGCCATGAAGAGACATCAGAGGATCCAGCTGCAAATAAGGGTGGACATGAGTTCTTGTGACAAACTTTAAAACAATGAGACCAGGGGAGATGGGCATGATTTGGATGATAAATTCCCAACCCAGCCTCTGCCCCTGTCAACTGGCCGAACAGCATGGTGCAGAGTCCCTGAAGATGCTCTTCACAGTAAACAATCTGGCCATTCCCTGTGCAGCACGAAGGTCAGAAACTTTAGGTTTGCCTTTGCCTCCTAGATGCCTCTCCTTTTCCCTCAGGCTGTGACATCAGGATTATACCTGCATTTGCTTTAAAGCAGGTTCATATAAATTTTGCCATAAACTCTATTTCCTAAGAAAATGAGAAAAAGATACTGAGAAGTCAGAAAAGTGATATACATAAGAAGAAGAATGCCAGGACCCCAGACATATTTGATTTATAGTGTTTATTGTTATGAAATTTCCTCTTTGAACTACTTTTGCTGTTTCTTACAAATTATATTACGGTGTTTGCTCAATTTTATTTGTCTCAAGATTTTCTTTTACACATTGTTCAGGAATATGCTGTCTAATTTCCACACATTTGTTAATTTTCCAAAATGTTTACTATTAATGATTTTCATGCCATTGTGACTTCAATCTTTTAAGTTTTATTCAGATATTTCTGTGGCCTTTTAAATGACTTATCCGGAGGAGGGGGCAGGGAAAAAAAATAAATGACTTATCCAGCTAAGCCAGCATGCTAACCCTAAAATATATTCTAATAGGAGTTTCAGAATTTAGAAAATAGAGAAGAAACACACTGTATATAATAATAGATGTGAATTTCCAGGACTGGTTAAAGCATAAAACACCAGATATAGGATATATAATATATACCAAAAAGGGTGAAATTAAAAAACCCAGAATTAAGCATTATAAAACTAAAAAATATATAAATTAAAAATAAAAAGAGAAGGAAGAAGAGGAGGAAAGAACCATACACACAGAGTGATTTAAAATATTAATCACACACAAATTAGCATTCTAATGGCTGCAAATGCTTCAAAAGCAGCAGATGGACAAAGTAGAATCAACAGTCAGAGTTCTGGGCTAGGGGATGGCTTAGTGGGTAAAGATTTTGCTAAGCAAGTATAAGGACGAAAGATCTGGCCCCTAGAACCCAGGTAAAGCAGATGAGGTAGCATGTATCTGTAGTCCTTCACTCCTACAGTATGACGGGGCATGGACACAGGGGATCCATGACAGCACATGAGATCCTGGCTCAAACAAGGTGCAAGGCTAACACTCAAGCTTGTCCTCTGACTTCCACATAGGTGCTATGGCATGTGCAACACACACACACACACACACACACACACACACACACACACACACACACACATCAAAAAAAGGCTAAGTACTTGTTATGTTTGAGTCCTTAGCTTATACTCTAATGCTAAGTATACCGTAATATACACCGAAAATGCTGGTGGAATAAATCAACTCTATTCTCAATTGTCACTTCAATCAAATGATTAAATCAGACATTAGAAGAATAAAATGAGACTCACAGTAATGAAGTCTGAAATTGGTTTATTTCCTCATTTTGTTAGGGTTCTAGGATTTATATGGGGGTGTGCAGTAAATTCACCACAAAGTTAGAAACATCTGCTGACATGAAACAGTGAGTCCCCACATCCCTGTCTCATCCAATGTCCCCAGCCAAAAGAAATGCCTTTTATTCAGTAAAGTTAGCATGGAGAGTTTTGTGTATAATAAAGATTCATATCAGCCATGCAAATGTGCTGCCCATGCAGCACGGTACACACAACCATTGTGCAGATTTGCTGTAGACCATATTGACTACAGACAGACTTAGCTCCAATTTCAGTTTACTCTAGGGTTCATATTCTGCTGACTACAGATATAACCTCCCTCTTCAATGGCTGCATATTTTAGCCATCTCCATGGAATTCCACAGGAGTTTGAATTGAAATATAGAAATTCATAAGCTGCCCTAAACAAACAGTCAAACATTTAAATCACTTTTAGAGTTAATAAATTTTCCCTTAAGAGCAAATATTATTAGAAAAAAATACACGCTTTTTAAAAACCATGTAATAAGATACATTATAGTTTGCTTCAAGTTTTTGAGTTCCCTGTCTTTAGACATGAAAATGCTGAATGTCAAATCCATTTATACAAAAAAAGGTAATGTTTTCCAAATTGTTGATATACATCTAAAATACTATAAATTCACTTTTCTCCTCTATATGTAATAAGAGTCAACAGTGTTTTAATGTGTGAGTCATTTGATGAGTCTGTATGACTCTGTACTTACGAGTCTATTTTCTCTAGCATTGACTCTATAGAAATCAATCCCACACTGACTCAAAGTGCCATGAGTGGGGTTCACGTGGGTTGTCTATGCTTGTCTTTCTTTCTGACTCAGAACAGAAATCCAGAAGCAATGACTGGTTCAGGACACCACCAGCTTTCAGTTCACCTCCACAGATGGCATAATCACAGTCTGTGGAAGCACTTAGCAGCATGTAAGATAGCTGCCACTTAAGGTGACTTGGGATTTGCCACTAGGCTCTCTCATCTATTAAATGGAAGCACTGCCCAAGAGGATTTAAAGGCATCTGGTTCTTGCTTTATAGTCCTGCAGCAAATATAGAGCCCCTCTAGATTCTAACCTGAGACTTGTTTCTTTAGTTATTAAGTATCTAACAGTGAAGCTGTGGATTGTACCGCTGTTTTTCTGCTGTCCTCTGCCTCTCTTTTCTTCCACAGTGTAGCGCCCCTTCTAAGTCTTCTGTCCACCCAAACACTACCTTCACTTTCTTTTGAGAGCAAGATCATTCCATTGAGAATGAACCATCAGTGCTGAAGATAATAACTAAATACATCATAGTAAGCCTGCTTTAAAGAAATCTTGGGACAGGACAGATGACTCAGAAGGTAAGGACACATACTGTTCTTGCAAAGGACCCAAGTTCAGTCCCCAGAACCCATGCTGGGTGTCTCCCACCCACCTTTAGCTCCAGCTTGAGGGAGATCCAATGGCTCTGACCTCCTTAAGTACCTGTACACATACGCACATATCCACACAGAGACACACATGCATACACATAATGTAAAATAAATCTAAGTCTAAAAAGTATCATTTTTTTATTTTTTTTGAAAATCAATATCAAACTTTATATAAAAAAGCAAAACACCCAGGATAGCTTTAAAAAAAAAAAAAAACTTATACAGTAATAAAACTTCTCTTTTCTGTTAAATACTTAAAAAGTATCATTTAATACTTAAATAATACTGGATAGGTTTGTACTGTTATTGTTACTGTTATTGTTTGCTTGTCTGTTGAGACAAGGTCTCTCTACATATTTCTGGCTGTCCTGGAACTTACTATATAGACCAGGCTGGCCTTGAACACACAGAGATCCATTTGCCTTTCTCTGCCTCTGCCTCCCAAGTGCTGGAATAAACAAAGTGAGCCACCTTGCCTGGCCAGGATAGTTTTTTGCTTGTTTGTTTGTTTGTTTGTTTGTTTGTTTTGGGAGGTTAATTAGTAGTGCCCAAAGGTTCAGATGATACCCTGGAATCTTAGTTTTGTGGAATGATAGGATATAGTATAGAGCTAAAGCATTGCTCAATCTCTCCTTTAGCTTCTTGGAGCTCTCCCGGGTCATTTCTGAACTAATAAGACATCTGGAGGAGAAAAGGAGACTGTCACCTGAGCCGGCTAGCTAGCCAATACAGAACACTGCTGTCACATCCACTGTGCCCTGGTCACCTCTGCTTCCTATGGGGACTTGAACAGGCAGAAGCAGTGACCGTGGTAAGCAAGAAGGTACTAAAGAGGCAAAGACTTCTAAACCACTATTCTGAAGGCTCTGCAATTTGGGCAGGATTACAAACAGATCAACTTAATACAATCAAATGGACTTTTTTTTTTCCACTTGTATTTGCCAGCACTGCTTTCTTTTTAGAATAGGTCTTACCTAACTGTCCCCTGTAATGCTAGGCTTTAAGGACGAGCCTTTATATATGCACCTTCAAGAAAACACTGGTACTGGGATGTTAAAGTAGAGTTTTTCTATTGGGTGATACTGAGCCTTTGGGAGCATCATGAAGTGGAAACAGTTTGGGCTGACATAGAGAATGATAAGCCTTACATCAGTTATTAGCATTAGAGGTGGAAGGTGGCTCAATGGCACTAAATGCCCCTCAGTGCCCAACACAATCCTGCATAATAACTATGTAGTTCAAAACACCGACTGCATCTCTCCAGGAGAAAAGGGTGGTGAGGCTGTCTCCACTCAGCAGCGTCCTCCACAAACCCTTTCAGCAACAACAAAGCATCAAGGATATTCCTTTTAAAGTTCATTCACAGTCTAAAATAAAATGGAATCATCCATATATTATTTTCAGTCACTATTTGAATTAATGAAAGGTATGTGTGCATACTCGCGCACACACACACTCACACACTCACACACGCACGCACACTATTTGAATTATTTCAATTTAACTGTGATTACAGTCTATAACTGATACTGTTGGGGTTACTTAATTAAACTTCTTTCTAAGGTTAATTCACAACAAATGAACAATTTTCAAAATAAAAGCATTATATATAAAATTCAATAAAACTGGCTCCAAGCTAATTAAGTTTATTTTTCTCCTGTGATATCCTGACCTCCTTCAAGCACAGCATGAACGGCTCTGAGGAGCACAAAAACTGCAAAGCAGCTACTGACACAGAGTCATCAGGAGGGAGGCTCTGCAGGCCAAGTAAGTGCACAGTGGGCACCTTCTATCCTCTGTTCTAGCAGTGACCATGGGAAGTGTTTGCCTTAGCACTGGCTGCAGGCCACTTACACACACACACACACACACACACACACACACACACACACACACTCTCACAGGCATTTTTGATCTTTCTTGCAGTCGTGTGAGCCGCTTCTATGATTATTCTCAGATTATAGGCTGAGTTTCCCCTTCCAACAGCCCTGTTCTGCCTCCCCAGCCCCACTCTCTTCTGCATGGCTCATGGTCATCACAGTTCATCTTGGAGTTTCCATCTCACTCAGGTGTGCATCCCTACAGTGCTCAGTAAAGTTTCTTGTACAAGGAACAAGCCAAACAAAGGTTTGCTGAACTAACAGTATTAATATAGGGGGAAGAAGAAAATAATTTAGCAACAGCTTTGAAAACACAGAAAGAATTTTGAATAAAAAACAAGAAGCAATTATCCTGTGTTAGCAGATGAGAAAACAAAAGCAATCTCAGGAGTTAGGGTGTAAACACAAGTAGCTAAGCCTTGAGTCATCGCTATCCTGAAAGACAGACACGTGACCGTTTGCATCACCTCCAGAGAAAGACTTCAACCTAACTCCAAAGGAAGGCGAAGGCGGAACCAAGTGGGACTCAGCTGAAAGCTCCCTCCTGATACTGAAGTAGTCTGTCTCCTCCTGTAAAGTGAGGAGGATGACAGCCGCTGCACATATAAAGATGTGGGACAGACGGATGACGTAAGGCGTTCCATAATGCCACCGTGAAATTTCAGAAAGCAAACCAAGGAAAGAAAAATCAGATTTGGCTGCATAAAAACATCTTTGCTTTAAAAATACCAATTGCTAAACATGAATGGAAACAGATGGATAAAGGGAAGAGGCTCTCACCCAAAAGAAAGCAGAGTTCAGCATTTCCAAGCACGTTAATGTAGGCAACTAGAACAACCAAACACGAAGTAAGTACAATGTGTTGAAGAAGACTAACTTGGTTTTGGATTTGGCTTATTAAATCAGCAGCACTAATAATGGTACAGTACAATCAATAACTTCTACAACTTTGTACAGCACTTAGGTAGTGTATTGCTGTTGACCATTTGTCAATACTGAAGTCCTTAAAATGCTTCATAATGTACAAAGGTAGGTATTTATGTTTTAAAAATAATTGTTGATATGTACAAAGGCATAAACTCCAGTCTTATTTATTTAGGTAAAATCTGAGCAGGAGCTACTGATGCAATAGACTAATTAGTACATTATAGATTGTAATCATGAGAGTTGTCATCATATGGAAGACACATGATGACATGAATAAAAGAGAAGACTATAGATTGCATTTCTGAATGGTTCTGTCTTCATTAAAACAGCAATAATGACCTGCACATGTATGTGTATAGAAAGGATTTGAATAAAAACATGCCAGCATACTATCAGAATCTCTAGATACTGACTGAAACTATAGGTCACTTTAGCAATCTGTAATGGCTTAATTTTGTATGATAAGCATATTTTCATAATAAAAAAAATTAATTTCCCCAAAGAAAATATTCAGATGCCCTGACAATAAAATATACCCGTGATGGTGGCTGCACTATGTTCCTCAGGAAAAGGATATAATGCTGAGCTCTCATTGGCTATAGGAGCCATAGAAACCATGCAGTGATAAAGTTCAACTAAATGCTAAGGCAGCTAAGGGAATAATGTCCCTTGCTTCATGCTCACATGGCAAGAGAAAAAAAGAGAAAACTAAGTAACAGTGGCTAAAACTAAAGCCTTAATCTCATGCTTACCCAGCAGCAAAAACAAAACACAAAACCCAAGCATTAATTATGAAGATTTAGTGTTCAGTATAGCCACACTTGTAGAAATACTTCCAGTGTGTTTATCTATGCTGTAACTCTTTTTTTCTGCACACTTGAAGAAACTCCTTTGGCTTTCATTGCAAATATTTGGTTAAAGCAAAGGGAAAGAATTAGTTCATGCTTAAAAACTTGGAAGAGGGCGTGCATATATGTGTGTGTTACTGAATGTGTGTGAGTGTATGCTAGTGTGTATGTCAGTATGTGAGCATATTTTGTGGCTTTCCAGCTGCATGATCAAAAAGCCCTAATTTCATAACAAAGACAATATGCATTCAAATACTCGCAGTCTTGTCCTCCTGAGTCAGCAAATAGGCAAGCAGTGCACTGTGCCACTTGTGTACATCCTTCCCGACAATTCTTACCAAAGTCCAAAAGGCAAAAGGAGCAAGAGAGAGCCAGGGTACTGGTGTGAAGAGCAGCCCACTGATGTGTATTTTAAAACCAATGAGAAGAGATTCAGTTGAAAATTCAATTTTATCTAGTAAAATATACTTGAAAATATAGAAGAGGGGTCAAATAAATACCAGTTTAAGTTGCTTATCCACTGCCCATCCTCTAGATAATGACACTCAGTTTTCTCTTAGGTGGCAATTAATCATATATCAGCCCCTATGGAAGTTTAAACCTCATTTCCCAACTTGAGTAACTGACAAGTAGCCCAGCTTGACCATGTAGAAAACGTCCCTCCCTTGAAGGACTGACCTGCATCAGGCAGATGGCCTGTGCCAGGCCAACTAGAGACCTGGACCAGTAGCCTTTCCTTTTCCCCTTAAGCTCTTGGGAAGGAAGCATGCTCTTTTCTGCCTGAGATCAAACTTTTCACTGCTATTGACATCTTCACCACTACTTAGAAAAGGTCTCTCCCCCAAAAAGAAAAGAACGAAAGAAGAGGGTGTAACTCAGAAACACCCTCCTGATAAACCACTTCTAGAAGCTCAATTCAACCATGCCTGAAACCATCAATCACTAGTTGATACCATCTTTTGCCATAGGAAACCAAAAGGAGTTAATAAATATGGGGGGTCTGAAAGCTAGATGGCTGCCCACTTTCCCCAAGTGGTGCCTAACTTAGTCACCACAGGCTGCTGTAACAGAATACTGCAGACTAGGTGACTTAAACAAATAAAGTAAAATCATATATACCTCTTAGAGAGGAGAAAAGGAAGAAGAGAGAGACACTCTGCTTTCTCTTTATAAAGTTTGGGGTTCTCATCCTCATGATCTCATCTAAATGTAATTATTTCTCAAAAATCTCTGATTTACTTACAAATTAAAAATTTTCATTTCCTCCCAAAAACCATGACATGGAGAAGTAGGTATTCAGTCCAGGAATCTACACATCCAGTTCATTAACAGTTCCCAAACTGCTTTTCATCAGAAAACATGGGCTGTAGTCGGTCATTCTGTGGCCCTCCAAGCAGATCTGTACATTTTTACTGCACTGGCACACATCACTAGAATGTTGGCTATATCTATAGGTACATATCATTGCTTATCTCAAAGACTAGTTTAGTGCTGGAATAGAAGACTATTCAGTAAATATTTGCAGAGCAGTAAGAAGAACAGGAGGATGAAGGAGGGTAGAAAGGGGAAGAAAAGGGCTGGAGAGATGGCTCAGAGGTTAAGAGCACTGACTGTTCTTCCACAGGTGCTGAGTCAATTCCCAGCAACCACATGGTGGCTCACAAACATTTATGATGAGATTTGGTGCCCTCTTCTGCATACTGTATACATAATAAATAAATCTTTTTTAAAAAAAGAAAGGAAGGAAGGAAGGAAGGAAGGAAGGAAGGAAGGAAGGAAGGAAGGGGAAGAGCAACAGCATCCGCAGCAAAAACCTCTGCTGACCAACCAACACCACGAACCTCTGTACTCCCACCTTATGCCCCAAAGACAGATGAGGGATTTTGCAGAGGTAAGGTGAAGGTCAAGCCACAGAGAAGACCTGCAAAGCTGTCTGCTAACCTGCTCCTCCATAGTCAGAAGCCACCCTTTAAAAAGACCTTCAGAGAAGGGAGAGAAGGCACCCAAAGGAAGAGCTGATGCTAGCACAGATGAGAAAATGTGTAGAAAACAGACATAAGCAAATAGACCAGGCAGAGGAAGCTGGAGAAGCTGGAGGTTCCCTTCGTGACCACCAACATATACGTAATATACTGAAAACCAGAGGCCTGTGAGGACCTGACCCCTTACCACTGGGGATGCCAGTATGTGAGGCAATCTGAATTTTACAGTGACATCACTGAAATGCCTTTCCTCAAAAGCGCAGTGGTTCCTTTTCTAAAAACGTGTAGGTCTTCAGAATGATAATTCTGCCATTTTTATTTCCTTTCCTTAAAGTCAGGGTCAGCTTGTAAAAAGATTGCAATGACATGCTTACATCAGTCCTCACTCCAAACGTTCCCTGTTTCTGTTATCAGATGGAGACTTCATTGGACTTACAGCAGCTGTCTGATCTTGGTAGTCTACACAGAGGGAGTTTGGAAGTCCCTGACTACTATTACTGATTGCTGGCCCGTAGCCTGCCTGAAATACCGTAACTGTTTAGTAAAAGTTTCTTTAAAAAAAAGTTTATGGCACAAATTCTAGTTGGTATATAATGAAAACCCAAAGTCAGATATTGTGTAAGAGCTAGAATATCAGAAAGAGGAAACAAACCATAGCCAATTCTCACCCAGCCAACTTCTCAGGCTGAACATGGGTGCCTGAACAAGTGCTGCCATCACGGGTCCTCAGCCTGACTGGTTCCTCAGACAGAATGGCTGAGTTTCTGCCTCATCCTGCCTATATTTCTTTCTCCACCCAACTGTTACTTCCAGGCTCTGTATCATAATCCTAGAGTTAGAATTAAAGTATGAGCTACTGCCTGTCTGTTAGGTCTTGAACTCACAGAGATCCAGATAGACCTGTCCCCTGAGTGATAGAATTAAAGGTGTAGGTCACCACTGGCTGACCTTTATAACTTGACTGTGGGTGATTCTGTCCTCTGATAGTCCAGACTGACTTTATTAAATATACAATATATCACTACAAAAGTTAAATACAGTTTGACTTAGAAAAATAAGATACTTGCTAAAGGAAAAAGTAGAAAATGTCCTTCGAGACACAGGCAAAGGTAGAGACTTTCTGACCCAGCTGCTTAGGAAACAAGTTAAATAAGAACAAACCTCACAACATTAAAAAGTTTCTGGAAAATAGGGAAACAGTCAAATAAGTGAAAAGGCAACCTACAAAATGGGTGAAAAATATTTTCCAGATATTAACCCAATAGAGGATAAGTATCTAGACCATTTAATGAACTCAAAAAACTAAACATCAAGAAAACAAATAATCCAATCAAAAGGGGCCTATGACCCTCAACACAGAACATTCTCAAAAAAAAGAGGAGAAAGACAGACAGACAGACAGATGGACAGCTACTAAACCTTTAAAAAAGTGTTCAACATCATTATCACCAGGGAAGTGTAAACTACAGTTACTTTGGGACCACCTCACCTTGTCAGAAAGGCTATCTTAAGAAACTGTGACAAATGCTGGTGAGGATATGGGGAAAGAAGACTGCTTGTGCACTGTTGGTGTGACCATCTAAAGAGATCAGTATCACTACAAAGATCAGAAGCCAAGTATATGACACAGCTATACAGCTCCGAGCATACATCCAAAGCACTCCATATCCTCCTATAGAGACACTTGCACACCCATATTCCTTACTGCTCTGCTCATAATGATAGGAAATGGAGTCAGCCTAGGTGTGCATCGACTATTGAATGCATAATGAAAATGTGGTGCATATATACAATGCAATTTTATTTATCTAGCTTTAAAGAAAAATAAAATTTGAAGGTAAATAGATTGAACTGGAAAATACTACACTAAGTGAGGTAACACACACCCAGAAAGACAAACATTGCATGTTTTCTCATATTAGAGCCTGCTCTGGAATTTAAATTTTATTTTTATGTTTCACTTGGAGTGCCTGTAGGAGTCAGGAAGCTATAAAGGGTCTATGGGAGAGGGACTCAGTGGAGGAAGAGCAGCCGAACATGTGACATGAAGGAAGAGGCTATGCTGGAGCTAAAGGTTTAAACAAAGATGGGCTAGTATAGAATACTCAGCTTACAGAAAGCATTGGAGGAACCAGGCTATGTTAACCAAAACTAAGGATGTAGTAAGAAGCATGATGGAAACCTACTACTTTACACTAAATTTATAATGGCATTTATAAAAAAAGAGTTGAGGGGGTTGGAGAAAAATCTCAGCTCTTAAGAACACTGGCTGGTACGCTTGAGGGCTCAGGTTCAATGTCAAGTACCCATATGGTGGCTCACAAACCATCAGTAACTGCAGTACCTCATGAGCACTGCATGCCTGTGATGCATAGCTATACATGCAGACAAAATGCATACACATTGAACAAACGAAGTTCCAGACAGATAGATAGATATCTAGATTTACAGATAATAAAAAATTTTAAAGAAGAGTTTGAATGGAGGTGCCCTGCATGGGTGAACAAGGTAAAGAAGATATGGATTGTTAAATGAAAATCTCATTACCAGGATGGGATACCTCCTTATGAGTTATTCATCACAGAGCCCAAACAGAAGCCCTCAAAACATCACAGGCTATTATTGCTCTTAGGTGCCCACCTTAACTGCACATAAGATCCTATACTGAAGACACTGTTGTGGGATATAGAAAAATCAAGTTGAAACTGACCTGAAAATTTTCTCTTTGTTGGCTAGACTTCAGAATACTAGAAGGTGTCACAGAGTATCTACTACTGTGATAAAACACCATGACCAAAGGAACTTGGGGAGAAAAGGATTTATTCATCTTATGCTTCCACATCAAAAATTTTTCATCAAAGGAAGTCAGGACATGAACTCAAACAGGGCAGGAACCTGAAGCAGAGACCATGGAGAGGTGCTGCTTATTGGCCTGCTCACTATGGCCTGTTTCCATATAGAACACGGGGACACCAGCCCAGGAAAGGCTCTGCCTGGTGGGCTAGGACCTCCCATATCAATCACTAATTAAGAAATGCCCTACAGCTTGATCTTACAGAAGTATTTTCTCAGTAGAGGATCCCTTCTTCACATAAAAACAAACAAACAAAACTAAGCCAGGTGGTAGTGGCACACACCTCTAAACCTCAGTACTAGAGAGGCAGAGGCAGGCCAGTCTGAGTCTGAAACCAGCCTGATCTACAGAGGGAGTTCCAGGACAGACAGGGCTACACAGAGAAACCCCATCTCGTGGAGCGCAGACCTAGCCAGTACAATTGACTCCTTGACATACACATCACTGTTAAGACACAATCTTTTGGGTTCTGTCTGTGGTGTGTGTCTCCACACACTCCTTAGCAGATAGGAATAGAGTTTGGCTGTGTGGGGCTCCTCCAGCTGCACCTAAAAGAGGGGGAATCGTATGGCCACCCTGCCCGCAACTGCATCAGCAGAGAAGGACTGAGGACTTGAAATTCAGACCCCTGCCCAGAGCAGAGTCAGACACTGAGCAAACCTCTTGCTCAGAGGAGACAGGAGACACACAAGCCCTCTTGCCACAACTGACCAGGAGCCACCTAATCGTGAACCACTGAAGCCATGGGCAGACGCCAGTGCAAAAATACATATAATAATGTAAAGAACAACAAGGTAACTCCAGAAGAAAGTGGTGGTTCTACAACTACAAGACCTGAACAGAGCAATGAAGAGGAAGCAGAAGGAAGCAACACCAAAAATACCTTTATGAAAATCATTGAAGCCCTCAAAGAAAATATAAAAATTACCTTAAAAAAATAGAAAAAATACAAACAAAAAATTGGAAGAGATGAACAAATCCTTGAAAGAAAACCAAGAAAAGGTAGACCAAAAAATGAAAGAAACATTCCAGGAACTAAAAACTGAAATAGAAGCAATAGAAAGGCACAAAATGAGGCAAAGATAGAAACAGAAAACCTGAAGAAAAAAGCTGGAACCACAGATACAAGCATAACCAACAGAATCCAAGAGATGGAAGAGAGAATCTCTGAAGTGGAAGACTCAGTACCTGAAATAAATATATCAGTCAAAGAAAATACTAAAACCAAAAAAGCCATAACACAAAATGTTCAGGAAATCTGGGACACCGTGAAAAGACCTAACCTGAGAATAATAGGAATAGAAGAAGGAGAAGAATACCAGCTCAAAGGCACAGATAATGTATTCAATAAAATCATAGAAGAAAACTTTCCCAACCTGTAGAAGGAAATGCCTATAAAGATACAAGAAGCTTACAGAACACCAAAAATATGACCCCCCAAAAAGTCAGCACATGACATAATAATCACGCCACAAAACATAGAAAAAATTTTAAGAGCTGCAAAAGAAACTTACCTATGAAGGCAGACCCATCAGAATAACACCTGATTATTCAATGGAAATGATGAAAGATAGAAGGGCTTGGTCAGAAGTTATACAGATGCTAAAAGAGCATGGCTTCCAAACTAGAATACTATACCCTGCAAAATTATCAATCACCATAGATGGAGTAAACAAGATATTTCATGACAAAGTCAGACTGAAACAATACCTATCTAACAATCCAGCACTACAGAAAGCATTAGAGGGAAAACTCCAACCTAAGGACCCCAAATACACCCATGAAACCACAAACAATCAATAATCCCACAGAAGAATACCCAAGAGAAAGGAAATACAAACAAGTTACCACAAAAAAATAGCAGGAAATATCAATCAGCGGTCACTAATATACTTTAATATCAATGGACTCAACTCACCTATAAAAAGACACACACTAACAAGATGGATACAACAAGAGAAACTATCCTTCTGCTGTCTACAAACACATCTCAACCTATAAGACAGATACAGGCTCAGGGTAAAGAGTTGAGAAAAGATTTTCCAGTCAAATGGTCCTAAGAAACAAGCTGGAATTGCCATCCTAATATCCAACAAAATAGACTTTCAGCTAAAAGCAATTAAAAGGGACCTAGTTGGTCATTACTTATTCAACACAGAAAAAATTGATCAAGAGGAGATTTCAGTCCTAAATATTTATGTCCCTAATATAAGGGTACCTACCTATGTAAAAGAAACACTGCTAAAGCTCAAATCCCACATCAATTCTTACACCCTAATAGTGGGAGACTTCAATACCCCACTTTCACCCCTGTAGATAGGTCAACCAGACAGAGACTAAACAGAAATAAGGAGTCTAACAGAGGTTATGATGCAAATGGATTTAATAGATATCTACAGAAGCTTCCACCCAAATGCAAAGGAATATACATATTTCTCAGCACCTCATGGAACTTTCTCTAAAACTGACCACATAATTGGTCATAAAGCAAATATCAACAGATACAAAAAAAAAAAAGAAAATAATCCCTTGTAACATATTGGACCACCAGGGCCTAAAGTTAGAGTTCAACAACACCAAAATCAAAGAAAGCCTACCAACTCATAGAAATTACTACATTACTCCTCAAACTATTTCACACAGTAGAAACTGAAGGAATATTGTCAAATTCCGTTTATGAGGCCACAATTACCCTAATACCCAAGCCACTCTAAGACACAACAAAGAAGGAGAACTACAGTCCAATTTCCCCCATGAATATTGATGCGAAAATTCTCAACAAAATTTTGGCAAACCATATACAACAATATATAAAATATATCATCCAGCAGGACCAAGTAGGCTTCATCCCAGAAATGCAGGGTTGGTTTAACAAACGAAAAACCATAAACGTTATCCATCATATAAACAAACTAAAGGAACAAAACCACATGATCATACCCTTAGATGCTGAAAAAGCCTTTGACAAGATCCAACACTCCTTGACGAAAAAAGCTCTGGGGACTGGAGAGATGGCTCAATGGTTAAAGGCACTGACTGTTGTTCTTCCAGAGGACCTGAGTTCAATTCCCAGCACCCACATGGCAGCTCACAACTGTCTGTAGTTCCAGTTCCCAGTTCCAGGCAAACACCAAGGCAAATAAATAAAAATAAAGTTTAAAAAAAAGAGAAAAAAGAAAAAAGCTCTGGAGGGATTAGGAATACAGGGACAATATCTCAATATAATAAAGGCGATCTACAAGAAGCTGACAGCCAGCATCAAACTTAATGAAGAAAATCTCAAAGCAATCCCACTAAAATCAGGAACTAGACAAGGATGTCCTCTCTCCCCTTATCTATTCAATATAGTTCTCAAAGTTTTAGCTAAAGCAATAAGAGAATGAAAGGAGATTAGGGGGATACAAATTAGAAAAGAAGAAATGAAACTATCTCTATTTGCAGATGATATGATTGTATACATAAGTGACCCACAAAATTCTTCCATTGAACTTCTATGGCTGATAAACACCTTCAGCAATGTAGCAGGATACAAGATAAACTCAAAGAAATTAGTAGCCCTTCTATACACTAAAGATAGAAGGGCTGAAAAAGAAATAAGGGAAACATCACCCTTTATAATAGCTGCAAATAGTATTAAATACCTTGGAGTAACTATAACCAAAGAAGTAACAGATATATTTGACAAAAATTTTAAATCACTGAAGAAAGGAATTGAAGAGGATATCAGAAAATGGAAAGCTCTCCCATGCTCCTGGATAGGTAGGATCAACATAGTAAAAATGGCAATTCTATCAAAAGCAATCTACAGATTCAATGCACTGCCCATCAAAATCCCAACACAATATTTTTTGGACTTTGAAAGAACAATACTCCATTTCATTTGGAATAACAGGAAAGCCAGGATTGCCAAAACAATTTTACTCAACAAAAGAACCTCAGGAGCTATCACCACCCCTGACTTCAAGTTATACTATAGAGCTACAGTAATAAAAACAGCCTGGTACTGGCATAAAAACAGACTCGTGGATCAATGGAATAGAATTGAGGATCCAGACATTAGCCCAAAAACCTATGAACACCTGATCTTCGACAAAGAGGCCCAAAATATTCAATGGAAAAAAGATAGTATATTTAACAAACAGTGTTGGCATAACTGGATGGAAGTGTGTAGAAAAATGCAAATAGATCCGAGCCTGTCACCCTGCACAAAACTCAAATCCAAGTGGATCAAAGACCTCAACTTAAACCCAGCCACTTTGAACTTGATAGAAAAGAAAGTGAAAAATACACTTCTACGAATTGGCACAGGAGACCACTTCCTAAATATAACACCAGTAGCACAGACAGTAAGATCAACAATCAATAAGTGGGATCTCCTGAAGCTGAGAAGCTTCTGTAAAGCCAAGGACACTGTCAATAGGACAAAACGACAGCCTACAGAATGAGAAAAGATTTTCACCAACCCTACAAGTGATACAGGATTGATCTCTAAGATATATAAAGAACTCAAGAATCTAGAGCCCAAAACCTTAAATAACCCAATCAAAAAATGGGGTTCAGATCTAAAAAAGGAATTCTCAGCAGAAGAATTATGAATGGCTGAAAAGCACTTGAAAAAGTGCTCATCATCTTTAGCCATCAGAAAAATGCAAATCAAAACAACTTTGAGATACCACCTGACACCTGTCAGATTGGCTAAGTTAAAAGACAGAGAGGACAGCCTATGCTGGAGAGGGTGCAGAGCAAGGGGAACACTCCTCCACTGTTGGTGGGAGTGTAAGCTTGTTCAGCCACTGTGGAATGCAGTATGGCAGTTTCTCAGAAAACTGAGAATCAATCTCCCCAAGGACCCAGCAATATCACTTCTGGGTGTATACCCTAAAGATGCACAGTCGCACTCCAAAAGCATTAGCTCAACTATGTTCATAGCAGCATTATTTGTAATAGCAAGAACCTGGAAACAACATAGATGCCCCTCAACTGAAGAATGGATTAACAAACTGTGGTACATCTACACAATGGAGTACTACTCCGCAGTAAGAAAAAATAATATCCTAGAATTTGCAGGCAAATGGATGGATTTGGAGAATATCCTCCTGAGCAAGATATCACAAACCCAGAAAGATAAGCAGAGGATATACTCATTAGTGGACTCTTAAAATAAAATAAAATAAAATAAAAACAAAAGCAAAGCATGCCCAAGCTGCAAACCACAACCACTGAACAGCTTGGGGTCGGAAACACCTTGGACTGAATCCTTGGATCCCATTCCCACTAGAGGAACACCTCACTCAGTATTGATGTTTGGGGGAGAAAACTGGATTTGTCAGGGGTGGAGGCTGAACTAAGCAATATTGGAACAGTGGGACCTTGGGACGGCCTGCACATGGTCGGGATGGGGAGATGTGGAGAAGAGAGAATAACCTGATGTGGTGGGAGGGGAGAGGGACCTTGAATAAGGATATACAAGGATAGAAAATGTGACTTCTTTATTCATAATAATAAAAAAATAAAAGACACAATTTTTTCTTTCTTGTTCAGCCCCAAATTGACACATTAATATTAATATCACAATAGAAAACATTTTCAAACTTAAAAACGTCCAAGTCTTTACAAATTCAAACACTTTAAAATTCAAAGTCTCTTTTGAAAAAAAACCATGAACATAAATAACATCTGACTTGTCCGAGTGCTGAACTGGGAGGTGACTAAATTTCCCTGAGAAGTAAAGATAAGTTTAAGGTCAAATAAGTTCAGCTGAATAGGCTTTTAGGAAAAAAAGACATGACCAAAAAAGTCTATATAGGAATGACAAGGGAAGAAACAAGCAAAAGTCAGTCTGCAAAGGGAACTAAGAGAAACACTGATGTTAAAATGTATGTGTTGGGCTGGGATTACTACCACTTTCAAAAAGAACTCACAGGATTTTACTAAGTGCTTAGCAGGCTTTGAAATTCCAGACAGCCACGACTGCTGCATGCTTATCTGTTACAAAGAAACAGACTTACAGGGCATGGGCACATGCAGGTAGCAAAACCAAAAGACAAACATAATCTAAGAAGTCCTTGAGGCATTGTGTCACTACATCCATCATTTAAATCTATAGAGCTAGGGAAACTGGGATTGAAGATTAATCAAGATGGTCCATAGGTCATTGGTCAGGTTTATTTAGTCATCAAGAAAAGCTGGCCTAATTGGCCAAGTGGATTATGAAAGATGTCTTTTCTGGAAACCCTCACCTTATCCACAAAGGGAATTTCAGAGACTAAACAAAACCAAGTGCAGTTACTTTTGTGCTGCATTGAGTTCGACTGGGTTCCTCCGCTCTCTGCTCAAGGGAAAAAGAAAAGTACGTTCAGGACAGGGCATTCCTCATGACAGAATGAAGAACATGAGCATCCTCTAATTCAACTGAGGTTGTTTGAAATCAGTCTTATCCTTATCAAAAGAAAGGGATGGACACTCCATAAGATTCAGTTCTAAAAGTACCTAGTGATTCATAGGGAAAATCAACAGCACCCACCTCTTCCTTCTCAAGTCGGGCTCCACTTGGAAGAGGAAATTGCTGTCTGCTGGACACTGGCTTTGGCAGCTTGGAAGCCCAGCATCCAACCCTAAATAGCAGGCTGTACCGTTCTTTGGCAAACCACTTTCCTCGGTTTTATCTACTGCTTCCCCTCTGAGATAGACAAAAATTAGCCCCCTTACACCCTGCCACACACATAAAGACATTTCTGTCACAGTTTTCAGTTCACATTTGGTAGATTTTAAACACTCAAATACAGCCCCACCTTTGTTTTTTAAATCAACTATAGAGTATGTCTCTTGTCTTACAGAAACACTTGCTTACAAGAGTAGAGAGTACTTGCCTTTCTCTTCCTCCATCCTCCCTGGATGCACTACCTCTAGATCAGCTTGTGTCACTGGAATTCTTTCCATTCTGCTCAGTGTCCACCCCAATTATGTAAGTGAAGAATAAATTCACTATTATCAATCACAATCTCTTTAACTTTATAATTACACAAGTTACTGCTGGTGGTACTTTGGTGTCTCGTTTTTGGAGACCATTATTCATTCTTAAATTCATGTTAACTTCATATATTTTCTTTTCCTCCTATATAGATGGGCATGAGCCAAATTTCTCAAATTACTAAATTTCACTCAATCAAGGAAATAGTGGTAATAAGTGATTAGGAGTCTGTTGCCTTCAGCACAAGTTCAGTTTATGTTTGAAACTGGAGGCCTTTCATGGTGCAGTTCCATAATGGCAATATCCAAAAGATGTTGGGTAACTCAGTCACATGAAGGGACAGATAATGAATCACCTGCAGAAGACAGGAACCACCCATCCTCTCAATCCTTCTGCACTGAGAACCAACATCCAGGACCAAAGGGTTATCCACACACGACCTAGACAGCCTCTGCACAAGTCACCCTGCATCCCATCTGGAGAACAGAAGAGCTCACTTCATGTTCAGGGCCTCTCATCTGTGCATCTGGGCACTGGATGAGGACAGCTGCTGAGGAAAGTCTATGGATCTCATCAAAGCAGGCTGGACACCAATGCGACTACAGATTGGGCTGGGATATAAATACCCCAAGTGGCTTTAAAAAAAAAAAGTTCAACATGGATTGTGTAGTAATTTAGCAGCTTGTGCTCTTGAGGCAGAAGAGCTGGTCATAACATCACTATCAACCCACAGTATAATGACTTGAGCATGTACCCATGCTTCTAATCTCAGCTTCTTCATTTCAAAAATGAAGTTGCTGCAGAGTAAAGGCATATATAAACACTTACTGTGGTACATAGTGTATGCACACCTTGATATATGAGGCCCACAATATGATTAAAATATACTGCATATATATGAAATTCTCAAAAATTAATAAAAGCTTAGAGACCCCATGTAATTATCTTTCATGTTGGTAGTATGGAATAGTCAGAAAGCCTAACTCTGGTCTTACCTATTCTTTGACATTAGCCCTAACCAAATCTTTCATTTCTGCACACTGCTAAAGTCATGGGAGTGGCTCTTCTTGCCAGCAAAGCAAACAAATGGTAGACACAGAGAACATGGAACTCTTCCAGGGGCTGGACACCCATCCAGTGGAACATGTTCAATTCCATATTCTCCTTGGGAGTCCTGGCTGTGTGGTTGTCAATCACAGCCTTCCATCATGTCCCTTCTAGGAACTCCTAATTTAAAGGTGAATTTCAAATAGCCTTATGTTTGGACCAATGTGAAAGTGCTAAAAACAAGATATGCTGGCTTCCAGGAAGGCTGGAGAGATCCTAAGGAAAGTGGATTTAGTGCCACCTGGATTGAGACTATAAACATACAATAAAACAGTAGCTACTATAAACAAGCCCAAATGAAGAAAGAGGATTTGATTTTAGTGCCCTGTTAGACATATTTGGGGCAAAGGAATGTGTATTTCTGTGGAAAGTTTCAAGATATTACAAATGAGATAAAGCCAAATGAGAAGAAAACAGACGTGCCGCTCATGGGCCTCAGCTCACCATATGTGAAGTATCAAATAAATAGCTATTCTAATCTCAAATGCTAATCTCTCCTTTCAGCCTTCTTCATTTTATGGGTCCAAATATTTCAAGCATCATCTGGATTCTATTACAATCTCAAAGACAACTTGATATCTAGGAAAGCATTTATATGTAAAAATCATTTAAAATCAGCCAGTGGTACAAACTCATGTCCAGACTCCATTACCCCCAGATTTCATATTGCTTTTTCTCTAACTCTAAAATGATAATTTCTCCATTGGCATGAAGTTTCTTTGGCTCCACGTTTTATGCCAATGTAGTCTCACTGTGAAAACAAATTAGAAGTAGGTGGTCTGGTTAGTCTTCACAATGCTACATTTTAATCAGGCAAAGCAGTGGAGGGGATGGCTGTGGAAATGCTGGCGTATCTTCAAACAACAGTGCACAGTGTCCATTTTACTCACAATGAAAACGCTCTTTGGGAGATTTCGATAACAGTTCCTCTCCTACTCAGAGTCCACATTTGTAATGTTTATATAAGTGGAGGTTATAAATCTTCCTCCAATAGACCCCATGCTTTCTAAAGCCAACTTCTTGTTATAAACTGCCTGTTTCCGCTTTGCCTGCCTAAGCAGGGCAGGCAAAGCCCGTTCACCAGAGACTGGAACTAATTTAATGTGCTCCAAGTTTAAGCCCCTTGCCTGTGTGCCTTTACGGGGAGATTTTACACAGTGGATTACAGCTGACTTTAACAATGATTCATATGATAAGTGGCTTTCGATTTGTTTTTAATGTATGAAGAAAAATGCATTTTCAAAGGATATGTCATCAAAATAATTTTGTTAAGGCAGTATCCATTTTTAGAAAAGGAAAAGAAAGAATTTAACTTTTCATCAAAATAAGTCTTAATGTTACTTATGCCAAAGGTTTGTGCACATGAATTTAAGGGTTCTACTGCAAAAAATAAGACAGAGTTGTTTATAGACAGTTAAGCCTGTTTGTTCCTATTATTAAAAAACAAGGAAGCCATCATGAAAATGGACAAAAGCCCCGTTCTTTCCAGCCTCAAAGATGTCCTGTGTGCTTTTTCCAAAGATGCAACATTCCTTGAAACAAACACTAATTGAAACAAAAACACATTCACAAAACCTCCAGAACTATTGGCTGGGGAAGGAATGTTTTATCTGTTTAACTTAGCAACAGGCCTGACTTAAGAAAGCAAACCCAAAAGCCCGGATTATACTATTGTTCTGGGTTTCTGTACTGAGGGAGCCTATACTGCTCTCCAGAATGTGCTTTTAAAGTATCAAATGTATTAAGACAGACTTGTCCCCCAAGCTGTTGGGTTGTTGGTGTTCTCCTCCCCCCCCCCCCCCCGCCCCTTGAGGTTTCTTTCAAAAGGCAGGGTCAAGTCTGACAGTAGGGGGCAGTATTGCACCACCTTGCTCTCCCTGGAAAAGCATCAAGGCCAGACCAAAGCGGGGTTCGGGGGAGGCAATTATTCTTCATTAAAGCTAAACCATCCTAGCATAATTACCCTAATTTATTACAAAATTTCAGTTTTCCTTTGTAGCCCAACCTGCCTTTTCACCACCTACATGCCATATTAAGATGTTTTAAGTGATACAAAAACAAATGCTTTAATAACAAAACCAGATCTACGCAAATATCCAACACATAGCTGATTGCTGTTCAACAGTTGAAAGAGAAGTATTTGTTGACTGTCATATTTCAAAAGCACAAAGGCTTCTCCAATTGCAATTATCCAGATGTTCTCTGTTGTAAATATAATATCACATTGGGAGATGGTTAAAAAATAAATGAATGAATGCTTCTTCTTGGTCTAAAATAAAATTTAGAGTTGGTTTATAAAACACGTCAATGTGACCTTTGCTAATTAGATGTTAATTTTTAAAATATGGAGTAAGAAAATATTTACAAGTACAAAAATGTCTTCATATCTTTGAGAAATAAACTTTTTCTTTCCATCTGCCTGAGATGGCTCTTGATTGGCCTCCTAGAAAGTATGGTAAATAACACTATATACTTCCTTCCCAAGACTTATACTGCTTTGAAGTTTGGAGGAGGGGAGTAGGGGTAAAGCCTTATCCAGGTCCAAAGAATAAAACTTGTACATATGTTATAGTAATTTTATTTACCTTACATAATGGTACTCCAAGTCTATCTCAATACAATTAATACAAATTTGAATAAAACCTTTATTTAATATTTGAAAGCCTAAAAGGTAATAAGCAAAACAATGATTCATTATTTGACTTTAAAAAAAAATTCAAGGGGCTGGTTAGATGGCTCAGCAATTAAGAATACTTACAGCTTTTACAGGGGACCCAAGTTCACGTCTCTACATCCAACTCCGACATCTCACAAATACCTGTAACTCGAGTTTCAGGGCAGGTCTGATGTCCCCTTATGGCCTATGCAGGAAATTGCAAGCATATGGTACACATAAACGCTTGTAGACTACACACAGACACAGAAATCTGTGTGTTTATTTACTTGTTTTGTTTTTATATCCCAGTCAAGTTCTCCCTCCCTCTCTTCTTCCCAGTACATCCCCTCTTCCTCCCCATTCACTCCTCCTCCATTGTGTGATACAGAAATGTTTTTAAAAATAAATAATTAAAATAGAATCAAACCTCTCATAGTCTCATCAAGTGATTTATTATCTTTGTGTTCAATTCCAACTTTAAGATTTGTTTTTCATTTGTGTTAAGAAATAAGGTTAAATTTAAACAAAAATTATTTTACAATTTCATAATTCTACTGGGAAAAATCATTAAAACTATGGCTCTAGAGACATACAAGCTAATGTTTTAAAATGTACAAGGGACTCTAAGAATACAAAACATTGTTGAAACATCATAAACCAGCCAAGAATTCACACAATCATATTAAATTACTATATATTTTAAGTTTTATGCCTTTGTTGTGATTTGCTATATTCTTGAGGATTCTTTGTTTTTTATTGTCTAGGGCGCGTGTCCATGCACCATATTTGCTCACCATTTCTATGAGGTCTCCCCTTCCATATATGCTGTACTTTTTCACCAAAGTTTTCGCAGTTGGGACAGGCTCTTTTTCAAGACTTAACAGAAATACTGGCCCTATAATTACCACTAAATTTCCTTCAAATTGAGCTCAACATTTGAGCCGCCAGATGGGACATAATTCTTCATAATTATTGCAAGGGGGGGAACATGACAGTTGCAACAAAGTAATTGGCTAATGGCAAAGCATTTCCCCAGGTATGCAGTTTCCAAAAACATCTGTTTGAAACTCCGGGTCATTTGAAGAGTCCCTACAAAGTCCCGTCTTCTAATTAGTTTCTCACCAACTACAGTATCACTGCCAAGGTTGTTTTGAATCAGGTGAGGGTCAAGGTTCTTCTATAGTCAGGCTCATGCAAGCACTCCATCCCTCTAAAAGCATGCACTTATTCTGTCTCCCAATAATGGCTCTGAGATGGAAAAGGGGGAGCGTTTTCTCCTCAGAAGAGCATGTTTTGCTTATTATTTCCTCCATTTCCCCATCAAAGGGAACCAACCTTTGAAGACTACACAGATGCTTACCGTCTCATCCCTCTTCCTCTGTGCACATCTTATGATGAATGAGATGATGAGAAACTGTAAGTTGGCAGTGTAGGAAATAGTAAAAAATATATTTTGGTTTTGTTACTGATTTCTAACAAAGAGCTCCTAAAACCCTTTAGTATTTCCTGGAATCTTTAGGCATAAGGGAGGTGGCTTGATAGTTAAAAGCACTTATTGCTCTGGCAGAGGATCTAGGTTCAGTGCCCAGCATTCATATGGTAGTCAACAACCATCTGCAACTCTAGCTCCAGGAGATCTGAGACCTTCTTATAACCTCCATGGACACCAAGAATACACATGGTGTACATACATACATGCAAGGAAAACATTTATACACAAAAGAAATCAGCCAATGGCTTTTTAAGTATCTTCAGTTACTTCTACAAGCCCCCTTTGAATGTGCACAAGCTTATGCTAATGCAGGAACAAGTGTAGGGCCCTAGATGATAATATAATGAGTTCTGCCATGAGAAAGACCAAGGAATTAATGTCCTAGAACTCTTATCTCTATCCATCAATTAATGGGAACACATAGGGCTGGAGACCATGCTCTACAAGAACTCTTCATGACCTCATGGCTTGACCACAGGGACTTGATGGGGCAGGTAATCTAGTGGGAAGGGGCAGGAAAATATTCTGCCCTTTGCCTTGTCTTACTTTGACTGGTTGTGATGTGCATTCTTTATAACAATTAATAAACATACATATTTTATTATCTTCTAAAATTTATACCAACAAATTATTGAACATAAAGACAATGTTCTGGGAATCATTACCTTATCCCCAGCTGGTCAAAGAAAGAGTGGCACAGGCCTTGTAACTGATATCTGAAAAGGGTATCACTCTGTGGGCTCAGCCCTTATAACTGGTCAGATCTGACACTAAGGTCAGCTAGAAACAGCAGTTGGTATCCAGAGAACTAGAGCCTAAGTTGGTGTGAAAAAACCATCCCCAATGGGCTGGAGAGATGGCTCGGCAGTTAAGAGCACTGACTGTTCTTCTGGAGGACCTGAATTTGATTCCCAGCATCCACATGGCAGCTAACAATTGTCTGTAATTCCAAGATCTGACAACCTTACACAGTTATACATGCAGACAAAACACCAATTCACATAAAATAATAGAAATAAATATTTTTTTAAAAATCCCCAACATACATTTCCAGAGTATGGACAGCCTGAAGCCAGACTGTCTCCCAGTTGTCAGTGATAGGACATCTCAATAGATTAATCAGTTCTGGCTGTCATGCCAAGAACCCTGTAGATCAGGTGATTTTGACAACACAAACTGTTTTCTCATAGTTCTAGAGACAAGAAATCTAGATTTTCAACATAGGCAGGTATGGGAGAGAGTCCTTCGCCTGTAGGTGATAGAGCTTTTGTGTTCCCGCATGGAAAAGAAAGGAAGAATACTAATCTGTCACAATAAGGGTCCCACTTATGTCATGACCTCATCTAAACCAAAGGACCTCTCAAAGGCCTCGTGTTATCACAAGAACTTCACCACAGTAGATTTAGTGGGTGGGACACAGGTCAGATCGCAGCATAGTGATCACTAAACAAAATCAAAAATTCTAATCCTAGTGAGGGTTAGCCCTTCCTCTGTACCTGAATGCTTCATGACAGACTTTCAGAAAGCTGGTGAACCCAGGTCCTTGTTATGAGTGAAGGCTTTACACTCTATTTAGCAATGTCTGTCTTCTTCTGACCTTGCCACCTCTAAACCTACCCTCAACAAAAACCTGACAAGACACAGGAAGTGCTAAAAGAAGAAACTGAAAATTAAAAACTAGTAAAGTGGATTGCAAATGAAAAAGAAAATGTACTGTGGCCCCTGGTTTAATCACAGTTGGAATGAAAGCATATGCACTGTGTCCATGACTAACTGCAGAGCTCCTCTGCCCACAGGGAAAGGCAGAAGATAGGGCAAGTATGTTGCTAATAACCAAAGGAGTTTGCCTCCATCCCATGTAGAGTCTGCTTTGGCCTGAGTGTTTTCAGACCAAACCCTGACCATAGATTTAGTATTGAAAGATAAATGGAGATTAAAAGTACATTCTGCCTTAACAATATAAATTTAATTTGCATTATGCCTTGTATAGCTTCTAATAGACTCAATAGCCCAAGCCCCAAACAATAAATAAAGACACAGCACATCCCCAAATGTTCAATGATCTTCTCTCACTCAGCCCTTTGTATACTCATTTTTCCAAAGGTAACTCGCCAAAACCATGCAAATTCACCCTCTATGTCAAAACTTTAAAAATCTACTAAAGTTTTGAGTACTTGCTAGAAAAAAAAAAACTTTTACCATGATTTACAGTCACCAGGAGCTTGTATCTTAGAGTCAGCATGGTGAATAGTCCTGTAAGTAGTATTTGATGCCAATGAAATAAGTAAAAATTGAAGATTGTTAGTGCCATGCAATTTTAGAAAGATCAAAGGAATTTGGGTTTGTGGTAGCAAATTGAACATGCATATAAATATATTACCTCACAAACTCTAAGAATAGCAAAAAGAAAACCAAGATTTTAGTCTTTATTTTATATTTTAGTAAGCCACCCTATGAATAAAAAGTATAGAGGAGATGATAGCAGGAAAATTTCTGAAACTAAAACCAAAGAGACACCTGGTAAAGCAGTCATAAGAACAAGAACAGCCAATTCCACCTGCTGGAAAATGGAGAAACAGACCTGCTGGCTCTACAGAAGGCCCCTCTGTAATGTGGACGGCACTGAGGAAATAAGGCTGATGTAAAATCCTAGACAGGCATCCATGCTTTTCCTATTCTATGCCCAACATCTACAGGGCACTCTCTGGAGGATATACCAAGTCTGCACTGATCCTAACGGTTCAACACCAGCTCATCCACTTGACCCCTATGTGGGTCAGCATGCACCTCTGATCAACCACAAATCAGCAGGTCCACCAAATCCTGGTCGTCTTCAACCATGAGATCCCTGCTGTCTGCTCTTACAACTAGGAAGAGTCTATGTCTGAAAAAAGCTTCTAACATGTAAGATGAAAAAGAGAACAACTTGAAAAGTAAAATTATGGAAGAAATCACACAGAAAAAAGGAAATGTCCAAAATTTACATCTGAAGATGAATACTATACTGTATACGAAAGATGAATGCTGTATCTGTAACAAAAGGATGACTTGTTTGTTTGCTGTTTATCACAGCCACATATAAAAGTCAGGGAACAGTTTCTAGGGGTCAGTTTTTGCTTTCACCCACGTGGGTCTTTGGGATTCCACTCCAGTCACCAGCCTTGGTCACAAATGCCTTTACCAGTTGGGCCATGACAGTGTACAACCCCCAATAAAAAAATTTTTGAGATTATACTTATATAATTTCCTCCTCTTTCCTCCTTCCAAATCCTCTCATTTGCTTCTCCATTTTCTCTTTCAAATTCATGGTCTCTTTTTCATTTTGTCACTGCATATATATATATGCATATATGTATATAAATAATAATATATTAACACATCACAAATAAATCATGGCCTGCATGTATATTTTCAGGACTGACCATCTGGTATTGGATAATCAATTGGTGTACTCTTCCTGAGGGAGGACTGTTTGCCAACTCTCACTGCTCTTTAGTTGCCTGTAGTTCTTTGTGTAGGGCTGAGGTCAGGTGGGCTTCCCCATTCCACTTTAGTATGCCTACTGTTGTCCTTGTTCATCTCATATTTCACAGTCATTAGAGACTTTATAGATGAGCTTCCAACATTACTTACTAGAGGTTCAATCTCAAAGCAAACTTCCCAGTCCTCTCGCTCTTACAGGTTCTCCATCTCCCCTTCCTCAATGATCTCCTTGCTTTAGGTATAAGACTTGTTTTATAGATGTATCTGCTGAGACTGGGCTCTACAACTCTGTGTTTGATTTGATGTGATTTTCTGTGATGATCTCAAACTTACACTCAAATATTTCCTTGATTTAGGGAGGGACTACACTACTCTGAGGTTATAAGGACAAATATTGGGAATGCAGTTAGTGGTTATGCTGATGTAGTAAAGTGGTGATTGTAGGTTCTCTTCCAAGGCCCATGACCTCACTAACCTTGAGTAGTTGATTAGGTTTCCAGTATTAGGTATGATTTCAGTTCTATTGAACATGTCTTAAGTACAATTAGAGAGTTGGTTATTGCCAAGACACACATGGCACTACTATACCCTTAAGGTTATAATGCATTGTGTTCTACAAGCTTGGGTACGTTGTGGATTCATTTTCATTAAATTCTAGGAAGACTTTGATTTCTTTCTTAATTTCTTCCTTAACCCAGAGGTGGTTCAGCTGAGTGATGTTTAGTTTCCATGAATTAGTAGGCTTTCTGTAATTTTTGATGTTTCATTGAACTCTAACTTTAGGCCATGGTGGTCTATTTTTTGTATCGATTAATATCTGCTTTATGATCAATTATGTGGTCAATTTTAGAGAAAGCTCCATGTGGTACTGAGAAATATGTGTATTCCTTTGTGTTTGGGTGGAAGCTCCTGTAAATATCTATTAAATCCATTTGCATCATAACCTCTGTTAGACTCCTTATATCTCTGCTGAGTCTCTGTCTGGTTGACCTATCCAGGGGTGAAAGTGGGGTATTGAAGTCTCCCACTATTAGGGTGTGAGAATTGATATGGGATTTGAGCTTTAGCAGTGTTTCTTTTACATAGATGTCATTATATTAGGGGCATAAAAATTCAGAATTGAAATCTCATCTTGATCAATTTTTCCTGAGATGAATAAGTAATGTCCATCCTGGTCTCTTTTAATTGATTTTAGTTTGAAGTCTACTTTGTTAGATATTAGGATGGCGACCCCAGCTTGTTTCTTAGGGCCATTTGATTGAAAAATCTTTTCCCAACCCTTTACTCTAAGCCTGTGTCTATCTTAAAGGTTGAGATGTGTTTCTTGTATACAACAGAAGGATAGCTTCTGTTTTGTATCCATCATGTTAGTGTGTGTCTTCTTATAGGTGAATTGAGTCCATTGATATTAAGGGATATTAGTGACCATTAATTGTTATTTCCAGTTATTTTTGGTGGTAGCTTGTATGTATTTCCTTTCTTTGGGCTTTTCTTTCTCTGTGGGATTACCGATTGTTTGTGGTTTCATGGGTGTATCTGGGATCCTTAGGTTGGAGTTTTCCTTCTAATGCTTTCTGAAGGGCCGGATTTATAGAAAGGTATTGTTTAAGTCTGACCTTGTCATGAAATATCTTGTTTACTCCACCTACAGTGATTGATAGTTTTGCTGGGTATAGTAGTCTAGGTTGTCAGCCATGATCTTTTAGTGTCTATATAACTTCTGACCAGGATCTTCTTGCTTTCATTGTTTCCATTGAATAGTCAGGAATTATTCTGATGGGTCTGCCTTTATAAATAAGCTGACTCTTTTCTTTTGCAGCTTTTAAAATTTTTTCTTTGTTCTGTATGTTTTGTGGCTTGATTATTATATGGCAAGCAGACTTTTTGAGGAATCAAATTTATTTGATGTCCTGTAAACTTATTGTATCTTTATAGGCATTTCCTTCTTCAGGTTGGGAAAGTTTTCTTCTATGATTTTACTGAATACATTATCTGTGCCTTTGAACTGGTATTCTTCTCCTTCTTCTATTCCTATTATTCTCAGGTTAGGTCCTTTCATGGTGTCCCAAATTACCTGAACATTTTGTGTTATGGCTTTTTTGGTTTTAGTATTTTCTTTAACTGATATATCTATTTCAGCTACTGAGTCTTCCATTCCAGAGATTCTCTCTTCCATCTCTTGGATTCTGTTGGTTATGCTTGTATCTGTAGTTCCAGCTCTTTTCTTCAGATTTTCTGTTTCCACCTTTGCCTCATTTTGTTCCGTTTTTATTGCTTCTATATCAATTTTTAGTTCCTGGAATGTTTTTTTCATTTTTTGGTTTTCTTTTTCTTGGTTTTCTTACAAGGATTTGTTCATCTCTTCCAATTTTTTGTTTGTATTTTCTTTTATTTCTTTACGGAAATTTTTAATATCCTCTTTTAAGCCTTCTATAATCTTCATAAAGGTGTTTTTGCTGTTGTTTCCTTCTGTTTCCTCTTCATTGCTCTGTTCGAGTCTTAGTGTTATAGAATCACCAGTTTCTTCTGGTGTTGCCTTGTTGTTCTTTATATTGTTATATGTATTACTGCACTGGCATCTGCCCATGGCTTCAGTGGTTCACACTTAGTCAGCTCCTTTTCAGTTGTGGCTAGAGGGTGTGTGTGCCTCCTGTCTGCTCTGAGCAAGGGGTCTGCACGAACTCTGACTCGGCTCCGGACATGGTTCTGAGTTTCAAAGGCACCTGATTGTCTATGATGACGCAGCTCACTCTGGAGGCGGGGCCTGGCCGTGGGAGGTCCCTTCTGTTAGGGGTCACTGAGCAAGGCTCCTCCCAGCTAAAGCCTGTCTGCTAGCAAGAGTCTGAGATCAGAACTTTGGTTGTAACCCCAATTCTCTGGAAAGGCAGCTCAGGAGCTGGAATCTGCTCACCTCTGTTTCCACTCTGGACATGGTTCTGAGTTTCAAAGGTATCAGTCTGTCTCATTTAAAGTATGTATGGATATTTATATGGAGACTAAGGTAAAAATAACAGTAATGCTATCTAAAAAATTCATAATCATGCTATTAACAATCTACCCCTAAAAAACCATAATCTCATTTTTAAATATTCATAATATAGACAAATATACATATGAATATGCATTTAAAATAAAATCTGGGAATGGTGAATATGAATTTATAATCTCAGTACCAGAAGGCAGAAATGGGTAAGTTTCTAGAACTTATTGGCCAGCTAGCCTAGCTGAATTGAAAGGTCCAGGGAGGATGCCTGTTTAAAAAAGTAAGGTGGAGAGTGACAGAAGATGAGATCTGACATTGACCTCTTGCACGTGAGGACACACACTCACACACAACACTGAAATGCAGCCCCAACAAAGAAAGAATTAAGTCATTTGCAGGAAAATGTGAGTAACTGGAGATCAGGCTAAACAAACAAACCCAGACAAGCAATCCATGCTTTCTCTCATGTGTAGAACCTACATTTTATAAATTAAATCACATGTATATATCCCAGAAAAGTAAAATGTCCTTACAAAGCCAGGCACTACCCACAATATGTACTAATGATAAAAAGAAACTAAAAAAAGAGCACAGACCTATATCATGGTTCTCAGAAAACATACAACCAATTCAAGACCCTGTAAGTTTTCACTAAGAGGAAAATTGTGTTTCAAAGGATTAGGAACCAGAACAGGTTCAGCCATCTGAAGAGCAACACAGAGAGCTGGAAACCAATGGAGCAATGCTATCAGACCTCCAGAACCATTTCTCAGCTGAACTCTATTTGGACTAGAGGCTGTGTCCACTAAATCAAGGGAGTGAGCCAAGAAAGATAAGAGTAATGTGTGACAGAATGTGAGTCTACCCTAGAAAAATACAAAAGACATCTAAAAGATGGCAGAACAGTAAAGATTCCCAGGGTGAGAACTAGGCACAAACAGAGAGAAGAAAGCTTTAAAATAACAAAGCTCCACCCCTAACCTGACTAATTTTATACAAAAGTATAGAACCAAAAGTGGCTACTGAAAGATATGCAAAAATATTCATACATATAACATAAATTTACCAAACTGAAAGTATTTATTAATTTAAGAAAAACAAAAAGTAACATTAAAAACGGGGTAATTGGGTGATGGAGAGCTGGCTCAGTAGTTAAGAACCCTCCCTACTCTTCCAGAGGATGCAGCTCTGTTCCCAGCACCCATGGTGGGCAGCTCACAACCACCTGTTACTCATATGCATATATTCACAAACACACAAACGTAAATAAAAATAAAGTCTTAAAGGCAGACTAGCACATTGGGAAACTCAGCTTTAAATAATCTGGTCATAATTAGCACTAACAGTTAACAGTATCACCCCCATAAATAAATAAATAAAATGAAATAAAATAAAGGGCTAATAAGTGTTGGTGGAGATAGGCCAGCAGAGGCAAGAGTGTATCAAATCAAAAGTGGCAACATGAGAGTACAATCTAAATCAAAGACATTATCAGCTGAACGCATGATGATTAGAGATGAACTTACTATATTACAGAGAAATTGTGATAAAGAAGATGAAGGTATGAAAGGGAAAAGTGCAGGAGAAAAATTACTCATGAAGGAATTCCCAGAAGTCTTTGCAGCATTGACTATAAAAGAAATGCATTTTAAGTTGTGCTAAACTGAGGAAGAATGTCGACAAGCCATCAAGACATAGGAAAGACGCATGGTCCATGCTGGAAGTTACAGAGGGAGCAAGTGAGCCTCAGACAGCCTTTATCCTGCTGTATAAAGAGGAGGGGGCATGAGCCACACATCATCTCAGCTGCTTTCAATCATGAGGTGTGTGTGTGTGTGTGTGTGTGTGTGAACTTCTCCTGGAGTGGTGTCAACATCTACTCACTCCCGAAAGGGCACAAATCACAGATCCAAGTGTGATTCTAGCAAAGTCTAAATTGGCAAACCAAAGACCTTCTTACAGCATATGTGGGTGGCATTTGCTTACAAGAGTATAGGTGACTCCAAAGCAGCTGCACTATCAGAAAGTCTCACCCCAGCAAGAATAACTTCCTCCTCCCTGCACAGATGGAGGATCCCTTCAGTCTACCCTCTATGTAAGGTTGCTGATACTGATTTTTTTTCAAATTACTCAGACATATTCTTTTCTTCCTGTATTTATCCATATTATTTATAGATTTGACTTTTCTAGATAAAGAATTATTAGTGTAGGTTGGAGAGATGGCTCAGTAGTTAAGAGCCTTGGCTACTCTCCCAAAGGATCTGGGTTAGATTCCCAGCACCTCATGGCAGGTCTCAAACATCTGTAACTCCAGGGTCTGACATCCTTACACAATTATACATGCAGGCAAAACACCAATTCACATAAAATAAAAATAAATATTTATAACCTCTGCTTCATTCCCTCATGCATGCAACCACTCGTTCAAGCTGTTGAACTAACAAACACACATATCAGCTCTATCAATCAAGACCAGCCACAGTGTTAAGACTAGAAAAAGATGACAAGATTTGGTCTCTGTTCTAAACATCTACAGCATGAATAAGTAATGAAGCACAACTTTCAGAACTCAGACCATCTTGAACATGATGTGAAGATCATACCTTATTTCTTTAAAAAATGAAAACTGGAAATACATTTTTAATGTGGCTCATATAAAGAAGAGGAAGAACTCCAGTCAGCAACCAGTGACTGAAAGACAAACTTGGGACCTGAATCAAAAGATTCCCATAGTGGCAACAAATAATAATTTACCAATTTCTAAACTGTTAATATATGTGTCTTCTTATGAGTCTCCTTTGAACTACTGTTCAGTTAGCCAGTCACCTCTATGCCCTACTCACTCTAGTTTTAAACTGTGGAAAGTGAGCTCATTTGTTCTGAATTAATCCCTTGCTTAAAGGAAAGAATGAAAGAACCTCCAGTGATAGACATCTGTTCTGCAGACCATAGCAAACTCTGTGCTGAAGACCCCGCTCCCTAAACCACAGGGCAGCTGGGAAAGCAAATGGAAGAGAGGAGCTGGTACAGACCCAGAGAGATGGTATAGGAGTGCATGTAAATGGGTAACTCTGAATATTTGTTTAGGGCAATATTTCTGCGGTCAGGGAACTCTTACAGGACTTTTCCAGAGAGTCCATGAAGTCAAAATTATTTTCATAATGATGTGAATACATTATCTGCCTTTTCCATTCTTGCTCTCTCAGGATCTCGCAGTGAAGATTTCCAGAAGCCATGTGATGTGTGATCTGACAGCAGACTGAATGCAGAAGTGTACAGGGGAATGCAGCTGTCTTCTATTAGCCAGACATTAAAGAGATTTGCAAAATGCACAGCAATATTATTCTTCTTACTAAATATGTCTGATTTGAAAAAAACAGAATTTTTTCATGAAAAATGTATTCATGTTAATATGCATACAATTATTTTAACAAATAACCATTATTCTTTTAATACTTAATACTTTTAAATGTTCTGTTTTAATTTCTAAGGTGGCTAGTATCAATAAATATCATTAATTACCAGGCATGCTAGCATATGCCTTTAATCCCAGCTGGGAGGCAGAAGCTGGCAGATCTCTATGGGTTCGAGGCTCGGCTGGTCTACAGTGACTTTCAGGACAGCCACAGGGGTTACACAGAGAGACCTTGTCTCTACAAACAAAGAAAAAAAGGGTGGGGATAATTAATCTCTAAAAGCAAAAACTCCTTTGACATCTGTGAAAATGTGAAGACCAAGGGCAGATCCAGGGAGTCTGAACGTCAGGCCTAACGAGGCCATGCCTCCCCTTTTTTGCTGTTTCCTGCTTGCATTCCTCCTCCTCTTCATTGCCTTATAGGACTTGTGTCCTCCCCAGCAGAAGTTCCTCCAACTAAGATGCAGGCAAAGCATGCTTGTTCAAAACTAAATAGAATTCACTGTCAGGAAACCTCTGTCCCTTGAAAACAAATGTCCCTTTCCCTTCCCAAAATAGAAAGTCCATTAAGGCTGGTGTCACCTCTAGCACACCAAGGCTGTTATAATCACAATGAAAATAATTAACTGATAGTAGCTATTTGTGCATCTTACATCGCAAACCAAGAGCACAATCCAGGACAGGAAGAGTGTTCAGTAAGTAGAGAGCATCCAGGAAGAGAAGACAGCACAATGAAGTGTCCGGGAAGGGAGGGGAATGATGGAGACTGATTACAATCACAGACAAATAACCAACACTAAAATATAGGAAGAACTGTTCATATTATAAATGGAGTTTTAGGATAGTTATTTTCAACAGTCACCTGGAATCATCTTTTTTCTTGGCACGATTGTAGTTTTAAAATGTAAGGCCAATGGATCAAACTCTGCTTCCCAGGTGAACGTAGCTCTTCACAAAGACCCCATCAGTAATCTTCAGGCAATGTATTTACTTGTTCTGTCTTGTTAGAGATTAGAGTTAAGTCAGGTGTGATACCCATCTTTACTTTCATCACTCTGAGACACAGGCAGCTGGAGCTTACACAGTGACGTTTTTATTCCTACCACCCACGGATATATGGTGAGACACTGTCTCAAAAACAAAAGTAGGGGTTGGAGAGAAGGCTCAACAATTAAGAGTACTGGCTTTTCCAGAGGTCTTGGGCCCAATTCCCAGCACTAACATGACATCTTGTAACTGTCTACAATTCCAGTTCTAGAGGATTGAACACCCTTTTCTGACCTCTGTGGGCACCAAGCACACACATGTTGCACAGATATACACGCAGACAAAACATCTGTACACATAAAAAAGAGAATAAGAAAAAAATGTACAAAACAATTCTACACATAAGAGAAAACTGAACAGTTAGCATGGTGCAGTACACAGGTGACCAATGCATGCTCTCAGTCTGTGTATATTACCATGGCTTCTCTAGTCATTAAGATGTGGAAATACTTCAGTAATAATGATAAATGAGGTGTGTGTAAACACATATGGTCCCAATAAAACTTTCCAGCTATGGCGATTACACTAAAATTATTTAGTAGGCTTTGTGCAAAATGCACTCTTTTTCTTTCACAGAGTTGACATCTAGAGACAAGCCAACTTCATATAAAACTATAGATGTGGCTGTCTCAAGCACAAGCAGAAAGAGATTAGTGAAGACAGAACTCAAGATCACTAGCTTTTATATTTTATTGCTGCAGGTGTATAAGAAAAAAATTCCCCTGGAGATGTACAGTGCCGAAATAAAAACTCCAAAGCCTTCATTCGGGTAGAGAAAGAAAAGAAAAAAAAAAAAAAAAACTGCCTCAGAGTTAATTCATTCTCCTTCAGAATGTGACATTTGACAAAGAGGGGCTGGAAATTAAAACCAGACTCCAAAGCCCTACCTGCTGTCAGACAGGCCTTGCTAAGAGAAAAAAAAAATGAAAAAATTTGAGTCCATACACAAAAGCTTCATGAATTCAGGCTAAAGAATCAAGATATACAGTCAAATCACATCATAAAGAGTCTCAGATAATTTTAGAGCAAAGAGCTCTTCAAACTTTCCTACTCATCAAACTAAGAATGCCATATGACCTCTACTGCTATTATTTTAATATATACTAAGAAATTATAAGTGACAGTAATAATAATTTTTACCACTGCAACCACACGGTATATGAATTGCTTTATCTGTTCTTTCAGTAAAGTAAAATAAAGTTTCCTGGGAAGAATGTAGTAGACATTCATTGCAATGGCATAAAGGTGCTTATTTCAATGACAGTAAAGTCTAGCATTATTACCACAGTGGCTAAGAAAAAGGTGATAGGCAGCTGATGAGCAAAACAGACATCAGATACTGTGCTCATCAGATCTCTACCTTAAGCACCTGAAAGCAGCAGCATGTGGTCCCTTACCTAAAACCTCACAAAGCTCCCTGGATTTCACAAGTGGGGAAGTGGTTCTGCAAGGTCAAGTAGTTCTCCTTGGAGTCCCATGAGTCAGATAACCCTGACCATTCAGACTGTCCTTGAGAAAACAAGGGAGGAACCAGTATCTTATTTTATCAAAGAAAACATATAGATGAAAGTATTTAACAACTGAAGATAATACACTTAAAAAGGCTTGAGGGTATGGATGAGATGGTAAAGTGCTTGCAGCATAAACATTAGGAGCTGAGATAAGGACTTGAGTTCAAATCTCCAGCACACACGCAAAACAAAAAAAGCCAGCTGTGGCCTTACACAGAAACAGATGGATCCCTAGGCTTACTGGCCAGCTAAGACACCCTCTCAAAAATTAAGGTGGACAAACACACAGGCTGCATATAATGGATTTAATGTTCCTGTTTATATGGACAAAAAGGGAACAGAGTCTAAGACAGTTTCTTAGTGATGATGGCATTTTCTTGGGAGAACTCTGTTTGCTGACAGCAAAGAGAGGTATGGCTCATTCAATAAATGCTTCCCAACTCAGTGTTAGCAGCAATACACTTTTGAGTCTTTTCAGAGGCCCTGCTGCCAAATACTCAAATGGAGTTCATGAGCAGTGAGTTGTTGTGCTATACTTGGTGGCAAGGTGGCCCCTAAAATTCCCCAGAGTTGAGATGGTAAACATGGTTCCTCCCAGTAACTCTGCCTTGAAGGGAAGCTCTCACACACCAAGGAACTTGGTGGATCTTGGTGAAGTCAGCTGCCGTAGCCCAGCCTTTAATCCTAGCCACACCCTGGCAGATTAAATGTGTGATAAGAATCAGAAAAAGATGAGAGATAAGGTATATAGGATAGATTTTTTTAAAAAAAAAAAAAAAACTCTCTAATTGGTTTACAATGTATTTAAAAATATACGTAGGCTTGAGAGAGAATGGAAAAAAGGAAAAGGATAAATCCTTTCAAAAAAGAGTAAGAGGCTGGAGAGATGGCTCAGCAGTTAAGAGAACTGGCTGCTCTTCCAGAGGTCCTGAATTCCATTCCCAGCATCCACATGGCAGCTAAAAACTGTAATTCCAAGATGTGACACACTTAAACAGCTATACATGTAGGCAAAACTCCAATTAAAATAAAATAAAAGTAAATATTTAAAAAAATAATAAGCCATGTAAAGATGGAAATTACAAAGAGTGTCTGGATACTGTATGTTATTGTCTTATCTTTGAGTTTTTTCACTGCAAAGGAAGTAGTAAGAGCTGCTAAGAGGCATTTAGTTATAAATGTTGCTGGGTTAATCAAACCTATATGTTTTATAAATGAGTTGACTTTAAAATTGAAATCAAACGATATGTTACTTTGGATAATAGGTTTTCTTTGTATTTCCACAGAAAATGAGAGACTATAAATTTATTTCCAGTTAAAGAAAATAAAGTTTGATCTAGGAAGACTCCCTAAAAAATCTTCAATGGAAATGGCTGGCCCAAATGATTCAGCACTTCAGAGCATCACTGTTGCAATTTCCTCTGAGCTCTGCATCCAAAACAACTTCAAGGAGACTGGCTGAGATGACCCAGCCTTAGAAACTCTCCATTAAAGACTTGTCCATAATCCCAGATTTTTCTCTGGGTCTCCATGGGATTGCCAGTGCCTAGAGAACTATGCACACATTCCCCAAAAATGGATTATAGATGTTTGTCTTTGTTTACAATGTTGGTCACAAGTTCTTATGGTGGAAAAAAAAACTATACAAAGGAAATTAGATTTTGGGGGTTCTTGTGTTAAAAAAAAAGGGGGGAGGAATTCTGTGGAATTAAGTTCTTGTACATTGTAAATATTTGTTCCTCTTACTGGTTAATAAAACACTGATTGGCCAGAAGCAGACAAGAAGTATGCATGGAGCTACAAGACTAAAAAACCTCTAGGAAGAGAAAGAACAGGGCAGAGACATCAGCAAATGCAGAGGAAAGAAGGTCAGATGCTGCTCTGAGAAAGGGTACTAAGCCACTTGGCTAATCATGGGTTGGTTTAAGAGTTAAGAGTTAGCAAGTTATATGCCTGAGCCATAAACCAATCAGCATGAAATCAATGTAAGCTTCTGTGTTTCTTTAGGACTTTGGAACTGCTGGTCCAGGCCAGAAACTACTTACTACAAGGCTCCACAAACTGCCCATACCATTCAACTGTCATCTACATTCAGAGGGTTTAGTTCCTTTCCATGAAGATTCCTCAGCTGTTACTTCAGAGTCTGTGAGCTCCCAATAGCTCAGGTCAGCCATCTCTGTGGGTCTCCTCCTCATGATCCTGATCCCTTTGCTCACATAATCTCTCTTCCCTCTCTTCAGCTGGACTGGGAGATCGACCTGGTGCTTAGCTATGGATCTCTGCTTCTGCCTTCATCAGTTGCTCAATGTAGGTTCTCTTCTGGTGGACCTATTCTCCAGTCTTAAGGTTAATTTTCAGTTGTTATTGCAGTAATTGCTCTATCCAGCCAGATACGCATACACATTTCAAATCAAGATGTACTATACTAGGAGAGCAGTAGGGGCAAGATTAAAACATATTTCCAGGAGGCAAATGGATGAAAGTAAGAACAGACTGATTTTGATGGTAGATAGATAGTGATGAAGAGATGAGGAGCAAGAAAGCTGGTGATACCTCCAGGCCTTGGATGCTACTACATGCTGGGACGGCTCCTAGTAGAGGCACCAGAGGAATAACAAAGAAAACTGCTTAGCAACAGGTGGAAGTGATTGTACTCACTGTATCTTTCTGTTGCTGGTGTACCTGACATTACTTTGAAAGAGTAAATGTCCAATACCAGAGAGTTCCTTGGCCATGTTGTTCCTTTAGACTCATTACTAAAGCAGCCTTTCACACGGTGAAACATTTGGAAAATATGTCCAACACAACCATATCATCTGGATTGTGCATTTCCCTTTAGGCACAGAAAACTGATACAATTTATAACTGTGATCTAAAACTGTGAGAGAGGCAACAGTGATGGGGTAAGAATAAAAACCTCAGTGCTGGAACACATAACTGTATTTAAATGGCCAAGACAATATTCAGCACCTGCCAAGAAACATGTATGTGCTCTGACATTCTTCAAGGCTTTGATTGAAGAAATTCTTTGAAAATGACTGCAAACAGACTGCTAAGAGTTCTTACCAAAAAGCCTGTCATTGTTTCAAATGGGACCATGGAAGTCTATGATAAATCTGAAAAACATTGAGTGACAAACATTTGCTAATAATATCTTGGACTTACTGTTTTATTTAAAGTATATATTTAGTTTAATAACAGATCATGATAACATTTCAAATGACATTACTGAAGGAAGTGAGGGAAAAAAGACTTGAAACTTCAACCCCACTTACACTCATTAAAACTAAAAGAGCTATTCCAAGTAACATTTCCCTTCTAGTATTGATTCCAAATGACTTCCCCAGTGCAAGTCAGAACTAGTTCTGGTTACCATATTTAATCATGATTTCAGAGATATGTCAAGACATCAAAGAGATATCATGGAAAGTAATGTACTGGGAGAAAACTGGTGCCCACCAGTTTAAAACCCTAATTTGTACTGTGTCTTGTTTAGTTACCATGAGCTATGAAGAGGAATATAACTTCAGTGCTGTGCATTTAATTTGGGACCTGATATTGCAGACAAGGGCAGTGCTGGATTCTGTAGAAATGCATCTATGCTGTTCCTCAAAGGGAGTTTTGGGTGCCCCCCAAGAACACGGACTGGTCACCAGATGTGGAGCCCATATGGCACACGAGAGCCCTGGGACAGTAAGAAGGAAGCTAAAAGTGCAGCCAGCAGGAGTGACACTGAGATGACAGACAAATGTTGGGTGCTGTTGATGTTCTTGGGGGAAAAATACATAAATAAATCACTACTTAAAACTAAAAATATGATCAGTTGTTTTCTATAAATATTTCATTTTTGAAAATTTTCCAAAAAAAAAAAATACAAATAAATAAATAAAAGGGCTGGAGAGATGGCTCAGAGGTTAAGAGCACTGACTGTTCTTCCAGAGGTCCTGAGTTTGATTCCCAGCAACCACATAGTGGCTCACAACCATCTATAATGACATCTGGCACCCTCTTCTGTATACATAAAAAATTACTAAATCTTTTTAAAAAAAGAAAAAGAAAAATTTCCTTTGAAAATAAATTTACCCATATGTAGTTCATTGCTTGGTCTGAATTAAAGCAAAGTTTATGTGAACACTAAAAGAAAGGAACAAACAGAGAATGTTTTGGCTGGAACAACAAAGCTGCTCACCTTATTAGTTACCAATGTTGTGCACTCTGTATCTGGATCATCTCTTGAGTGTCATCCTTCCTCCCCCAGTGTCATCCCTTTCTCCACAATGTATGTCCAATAGCCAGCCTATCCCAATGAAAGATCCCATGATCTGCCATACATTATTGGATATGTAGTTCCCAGCCTGACCAATCTCTCACCCTTCCTACTCATTAAGTATCCTTCATTGAAAACACAGTTTAAATGTCAGTTGTTTATGTCTTTTGGATAGCCTAGTCAAAATTATATCTTTATGGGTTGCATTGTCCAGTGGTTGACAATGCTTGATGCTCTTCGAGAGGATCTAAATTCAGTTTCCAGCATCCACGTCAGGTAGCTCACAGCCGCCTTTAACTTCAGCTCTAGGGTATCTGTAACTCCAGATTCAGGAGATGTAACACACTCTTTTAGACTCCATAGGTACATGTACACATGCACACAGACACACACATACATATGAATAACTAAAAATAAATATTTTTTAAAATATGTCTGTGTATTTGTCTGTGTGTGCACAGATGTGTATGCTCACTCGTGTGCATCTAGAGGCAGGAGGGCTAGTCAGTGAGGCCCACAGCTACTGTCTCTAGTCCCCAGCACTGGGATAACAAGCCTATCCCACAGGGTCTGGCTTTTTTATGTGGGTTCTGAGGGTCAAACTTAAGATTCTCATGCTCACACCAAGTATTTTACAGCTAAGCCATTTCTTCAGTCTCTAAATTATGTCTTTTAAAATGAATTGCTGCAAACAGATCTACCAATACATTTTTTAATACTAGAGATCAAACTCAGGGCCTTGTATATGTTAGTTAAATGCTCCACCCTTGAGCTGCTTCCCTAACCCTGAATAAACCACCACATTCCTATTCTAATATAATACTGATAACAGCTGACATCAGGGCTCTATGCTGAGTACCACATTAGCTCCTTAATTAAATCTCATTCATCATGATAGACCTAAAATATAACGACACTTAAAATGTATAAAAATAGAATTGGAAAGAGGACTCTGTTGTGAAATATTTTAACTGGGCAAAGATGTGTTATGTTTGTTTATGCTGTGGACTATTACTGTAGCTGTGTAAAGATGTGGTACATTGATTATTCTGCATTTGTTTAACAATGTAAGAATGTGTGTTTAGGAGGAACACCATGACCTCCTGTTGTACAAGGCATAGTAGGACTTAGGCTGCTTCAGACAGCAAAGACCCAAGGTTCAGCACAGAGCAGGAGGTAAGCAAGTTCCAGCCCCTGCCCTGCTACCCCTTCTGGGGACCTCATCCCAAAGGCCAGAGCCACAGTTCAGGATTTGACCTCACAAACAGGCCTTCCCCAGCAATTCCAGGGGACACTTCACAGACACCCGGGTCCCGCCTTCAAGGCAGGCTGTGTCATCACAGAGGAAAGAGAATTACAGACCAATATCCCTCATGAACATTGGTGCAAAAATACTGAACAAAATTCTGGCAAGCCGATTACAACATATAAAAAGGTGGTCCATCACGATCAAGTAGGCTTCATCCCAGAAATGCAGGGATGGTTCAATATATAAAAAACTATAAATGTCATCCATCATATAAACAAATTGAAGGAAAAAAAAAACCACATGATCATATCCTTAGCTGCTGAAAAAGCCTTTGACAAAGTCCAACACTCCTTTATGATAAAAGTCCTGGAGAGATCAGGAGGAATACAGGGAAAATTCCAAAGTATAACAAAGGCGATTTACAGGAAGCCAATGGCCACCATCAAACTAAATGGAGAGAAACTCAAAGCAATCCCAGGAGAAACAGGAACTAGACAAGGCTGTGCCCCCTCCCCTTATCTATTCAACATAGTTCTCGAACTTTTAGCCAAAGCAATAAGAGAATGAAAGATGATTAAGGGCATACAAATTGGAAAAGAAGAAGTGAAACACTCTATTTGCAGATCATATGATTGTATACCTAAGTGACCCACAAAATTCTACCAGGGAACTTCTACAGCTGATAAACTCCTTCAGCAATGTAGCAGGATACAAGATTAACTCAAAAAAAAAAATCAGTAGCTCTCCTATACATTAAAAACAAACAGGCTGAAAAAGAAATAAGGGAAATATCACCCTTTATAATAGCTGCAAATAGCATCCCCTATTTGTGTATACTTTGGTGAAACTATAACAAAAAAAGTAACAGATCTGTTTGACAAAAACTTTAAATCATTGAAGAAAGAAATTGAAGAGGATATCAGAAAATGGAAGGACCTCCCATGCTCCTGAATAGATAGGATCAACATAGTAAAAATGGTAATCTTACCAAAAGCAATCTACAGATTCAATGCAATTCCCATCAAAATCCCAACACAATTTTTTACAAACCTTGAAAGAACAATACTAAATTTTATTTAGAATAACAGGAAAGCCAGGATCTCCAAAACAATTTTGCTCAACAAAAGAACCTCAGCAGGCATCACCATCCCCAACTTCAAGTTATAGCATAGAGTTACAGCAATAAAAACAGCCTGGTACTGGCATAAAAACAGACTTGTGGATCAATGCAATCGAATTGAAGACCCAGACATTAACCTACACACCTATGAAAACCTGATTTTCAACAAAGAGGTCAAAAATATTCAATGGAAAAAAAGATAGGATCTTCAACAAATTGTGTTAATGTACCTGGATGGCAGTATGTAGAAAAATGCAAATAGATCCAAGCCTGCACAAAACTCAAATCAAAGTGGATCGAAGACCTCAACATAAAACCATCTACACTGAACTTGATAGAAAAGAAAGTAGGAAATACCCTCCAACACATTGGCACAGGTGACCACTTCCTAAATATACCACCAGTAGCACAGACACTAAGAACAACAATCAGTAAGTGGGACCTCCTGAAACTGAGAAGTTTCTGTGAAACCAAGGACACAGTCAATAAGACTAAATGACAGCCTACAGAATGGAAAAGATTTTCACCAACCCTACAAGTGACAGAGGACTGATCTCTAAAAACTAGAAACTAGAGCCCAAAACCCTGAATAACCCAGTCAAAAAATGGAGTTCAGAACTAAAAGGAGAATTCTCAGCAGAAAAATTACAAATGGTTGAAATACACTTGAAAAAATGCTCAACATCTTTAGTCATCAGAGAAATACAAATCGAAACATCTTTGAGATACCATCTTACACCTGTCTGAATGGCTAAGATTAAAAACATAGATAATAATAGCCTATGCTGGAGAGGATGTGGAGCAAGGGGAACACTCCTCCATTGTTGGTGTGAGTGTAAACTTGTTCAGTCACTCTGGAATGCAGTATGGAGGTTTCTGAGAAAACTGGGAATCACCCAAGAATCCAGCAATACCACTATTGGGAATATACCCTAAAGATTCACATTCACACCCCAAAAGCATTAGCTCAACTATGTTCATAGCAGCATTCTTCATAATAGCAAGAACCTGAAAACAACCTAGATGTCCCTCAACTGAGGAATGGATAAACAAACTGTGATACATCTACACAATAGAGTACTCAGCAGTAAGAAAAAATGATATACTAAAATTTGCCAGCAAATGGATGGATTTGGAGAACACCCTCCTGAGCAAGGTCTCACAAACTCAGAAGGATAAGCAGGGGATGTACTTACTCATTAGTGGAGTTTAAGGAAAAACATTCTTTTTTTTCATTGAAAGATGATGGGTGAATAAAGTGATTTAAAACACACACATACACAAAACAAAACAAAACAAAACAAAACAAAACAAAATCTCATCTGACTGTAGAAGGATTGCTTAGCAGAAACTTGTGGTGGCCACAGTGCATCTGTGGGCATTAGCTGTGACCTACTGTGCTTTCTTCATCTGCAACTGAGCCTAACCTGGATTGAGGAGCTTTAGATTTTATTTTTTATGTTTCATGTATTTTAGAGAAAAGAGAAGTTTTATTACTGTATGGGTTTTTGTTATCTATTCTGAATGTTTTGCTTTTGTATATAATGTTTGATATTGATTTTCAAAAAACAATAAAAAAGAATGAGTGTTTAATTATGTAAAAATGTGTTGCATTTATTTTACCTTGCCTGCCTAAGGCACCTGATTGGTCTAATGAAGAGGTGAACAGTCACTAGCCAGGTAGAGAATGAATAGGGGAGGCTGTTGGGGAGAAAGAATAAACAGAAGTAGCATCTAGGGATGCGAGAGAAGAGAGGGGAAAAAAAGGAGAGAATGAGGGAGGCGCCCAGGGCCAGAGGCCAGGTAACCACCAGCCAGCCAGACAGAGAGACAGCAGAAAGGTAAGAGATACAGAAAGAAAGGGTAAAAAGCCTGAGGCAAAACGTAGATAAAGAGAAACAGGTTAATTTAAGTTAAAGGAAGAAAAAAAGCCACCTAGAAATAAGCGTAAGCTAGACTGAACATTCATAACTAATAAGTCTCCATGTCAAGATTTGGGAGCTGGTTGGTGGCTTAAAAGTAAAGGTCTGGTACAGGGCTCAGCAGTTGAAGTGTTCTGCATGCAAAACAAGACGACTGGAGTTTGGCTCTCTAGAATCCATGGAAATGCTGGGCAAATGGGGCAGCCACCTGTAATTCCAATCCTCTGAGAATAGGGAAAAGTAGAAGAACACCGAGGAGAAGTCTACATTGATCTCCAATCTGATTGTCTAGTCTAAGATAGTCACCAATGTGAAGCTAATCTACAGCACTCTCAGAATCAGTAAGGCAGAGTGTTCTAGAGATTCGACCAGCTAACACCTAAGCTGCACATAGTTCCTCCCTACCACTCCCTGCTGGCTAGCTGCTGACCCAGCTACTTGACCCCAAGTTAATTTTCTGTAATCAAACCAACATTACAATGTCTTTGCATCATTAAACAAATATTTCACAGCATAATAAGTGTAACACATCTTAAATTAATATTCCACAACACTAAACCTCATGAAAAGCCAATGACTAGGGAGAACAAAAGGCATAGGAGTAGTCTACTGTAGTTATTTTATAAAATGGCCATGTCAGATTGTATTCTAAATATTTATATTTATACTCACAAGTTTTTGTTTTCTTTTGTTGTTTTGTTTTGTTTTGCTTATCTCAACTTTGGTCAATAGAGTTTCTTTTGCAATGATTAGTAGTTACTGCAGGAATTCATAACTGATCAAAGTGCCAATTATGAATAACCTGGAGTGTTTAGCTGTGGATGGCCATCCATATGACTTTCCACTACCCAGGACTCAGGGAACTTTTTGGAAGAAGTGTTAGAAACAACGTTGGGAGACAAGAGTTAGAAGTGCTCTGCAGTGATGACGTCTGCACATGACACAGCTGCTGTACTCATCAACTCACAACAGCTATGATCACTTGTACAGAATCAAACCAGTCAAAATTCAAGCACAGATTGGGTCCCTGGTCAGAGGAGGTAATGGCTGCTGAGGGGCAGAGAGTTATCCTTGAGGATGTGGCTGCTGGTTGGTTGCTCATGCCCCAGTGAATGGTCACACACCCATGTGCATATGGGCAGCAGAAATTGAACTCAGAGGTTTATTAACAATAACACAAAAATACAAGACTCTTAAAAGGAGATGGGGCAAGTGGCACTCATAGCAAATTGGAGGACGGTAACATGAATATATGATCAATATAGTATATAAATATATGAAACTTTCAAAGAATAAATATTTTTACAAAATCAAGCCATGCCTTTAAGTTATATCTAGAATGCTCTAAAAATGAACATAAGCAAGACATTTTATCTCAAAATCATGTCACAAGAAACTCCATTACACAGTGTAAATTACCTTTCATTCTTAAACTTTCAGATGTTAGGGCTAAGAGTGTGGCCCAGTGGTAAAATCCTTGCTAGTATGTGAAAGGCACTGAATTGGATTCATAGCACTCCTAAATATTTATAGATGTTTAACAAGAAAAAAGAAAATAATAATCTTATTCATTACTGGTGCAGCCAGCATAGCACTAAGAGCAAAGGCTGAGATAGAATGTCCAGTGTAGTGAAACACACATAATTATTTTCTCTTTCAGTCAAGCAAACCAGAAGGCCTATGCTACTCTTGTTTTTCACTAAATAAAGACCCACCTACATGTATGCACCTCCAACAGGCACAGAGTCTATACTTCCTACAGTTTTGGTAGACTCATAACACACTAAGAAACAAAATTGTCAGTCTTAACTTTGCCTGATTACTAACTCTGGCCTCCAGCTGGAATAACATATGATATCATCACTTTAGACACAAGCCCAGTTTAAGAGCAATAGTTTACATGACCTACATTCTGAGTCCCTTTCTAATCAGGCTCTTGGCACAGATTCACCCGCTCCTAACCTGTCAATGCCCCCAAGTTCAAAAAAAAAAAAAAAAACCCAGAAAGTTCATGGGCATTGTTTTTTCTTTCACATTGAGATAGTTAATATCCTTATGGTAAAATATGTTCAGCTTATGAGGCCCAATCAAAGGCCTGCTGAGGAATAAAACTTTTTTATACATTTTTTTAATTTATTTATAAAATAAAGTCTTCCCCCCACACACACGGATCCCCTAGTTCTCCCTCTCTTTTCCCTCCCAATCCCTCCTGGTCAGCCTTCAGCTTTGCCCCTCCCCAAAAAGGGCAAGAAGTTCCAAGGTGGATCAATTCAGCATGCACTCCAAGCAAGTCCTATTTCCTCATCCTAATGTTAAAACTAGGTTAAGTGTTCCTCTGGAAGAAATGGGCTCTGAAGTGCTAGTCCATGCATAGAAACACAGTGTGATCCCTCCTGTCCAGGCTCCATATACTGCCCATGTCAGTGGACAGTTGCCTATGCTTGGAGGACCTAGTTACTTTTCTTGAAGGTTCCCCAGTGGCTGTTCTTAATTCAGTGAGCTCCCCAGAGCTCCAACCAACCATCACTGTGGGAATTTTCCTCAAAAGCCCTACCCTCTTGCTCATATAGAGTCTCCTCCCCTGCTCTCAACTGGACCAGCAGCTCAGCCCAGTGCTCCGTCATGTATCTCTGCCTCTATCTCTATTCACTGTTAGATGTAGGTTCTGTGATGGCACATGGGGTGGCTATTCATTTGATTATAGGGGAAGTTCTTCCAACCAATAGTGAAGAAACATCTTGGTGTTTCTTCACTATTGGTTGGAGACCTAGCCAAGGACATTTTGTACATTCTTGTAGGTTATCCTAGCACCCAGTCTTTTTCCAATCTTGCATTGGCTGGAATAAAACTTAAAGTAAAAGTGTATGTAAGTGTGGAAGGTTGAAGAGACATCTCCATGGGTAAAGTGTGCTATATTAACACAAGAACTTCATTCAAATCCCAGTGCCTGTAGAAAAGCCAGGTATGATGGCACAGGTCCGTAACAGAACTGAGACACAGAGACAGGTTGGTCCCAGCAGGCTCTCTAACCACACAGCCTAACCAAAATGCTGAGCTCCAGGTTCAGTGAAAGACGATGTTCCCAAAAGTAAGGTGGGGGTTGATAGATGAAAATATTCAAGGTTGATGTCTGGCCTACACACACACACACCATACATATATACATAAAGCATCCAAGAAAAATTAGTTGGAAATGTTGGACTTTGGTGACTCCAATAAAAAAAAATTACTGACTTATATAAACCAATCATTTTATTAACAGGTTACATAGACTATCATATTCTGATTCTTCCTATCCTTATTCCTGAGAACAAATGTACAATGATGCAAGGAAAAGGGATCAACAGTCATTCTAATACCCGACCCCAGTACAAATGCACTAGGAATGCATAGGTTAAAAGCATCACACAGGCTTGTAACTTAGATCCCCGATGCACTAGCAGTAAAATCAAGGCAAATCTCACAACCTATTACCAAACAATTAGTTCAAATCAGTTGATGAAATTCATTTACAAATTGGTTGACTGGAATCTAGGACTCGTTTTTTATGACAGGGAAATGCTAATGCAGCACTGAGACATGGAGCTAGCCTCTGGAATCATGTCCAGGCCTGTGTTCCTCCAGATACTACCACAGTACTGATAGCACTGAAATCTGCCTGCGACACAGTGAGAAGTATGCACAGTCAAGAAGCAACGTGGGTTTCTGGTTTCACAGCTTCCCTTTCTGCAGACCACATTTACTCAAGAAATGGTTATTGCATGGAATAAAACAATTCTTTTGGGAACAGCTTTTTAGGCTGGTTTTTCCTTTTCTTGAAAAACAGCTAGAAGTCAAGGGCTTCTCTAGAGACATGAGGAAGTGATGGAGAAAGAACTGCTTTTCTTTTTTTTTTTTCCTCTTATTTTTATTATGAATAAAGTCACATTTTCTATCCGTGTATATCCTTATTCAAGGTCCCTTCCCCCTCCATCCCCCTCCATCCCCCTCCAGTCACTCTCTCTTCTCCACATCTCCCCATCTCCTCCCCAACATGGCCAGGAGGTCCCAAGGTCCCAATATTGCTCAAGAACCGCTTTTCAAATTACTCAATTTTAAAGTTTATTAATTCTGGGGACTGGAGAGATGGCTCAGAGGTTAAGAGCACTGTCTGCTCTTCCAGAGGTCCTGAGTTCAATTCCGAGCAACCACATGGTGGCTCACAACTATCTACAATGATATCTGGCGCCTTCTTCTGGCCTGCAGGCAGAACACTGTATGCATAATAAATAAATTTTTTTAAAAAAGTTTATTAATTCTCCTACTAATAAGTGAGGCAGTGCCCCCAAACAAACTAGGTATTTCAGAAGGAGAAGAAGAAGGAGAAAACAGGTCAGATGTGGTGTTATATTTTATATTTAATAAAATCAGCCTGGAGTATCAGAGGACAGAATCACCCACAGTCAAGCATCAAGGGTCAGAGAGTAGTAACTCATGCCTTTAATCCCAGCATGGAAAAGACAATTTAGTAACTCATGTCTATAATCTCAGCATGGGAATGACCCAGTGGTGACCTATGCCTTTAATCCCATAACTCAGGAGACAGCGATCTTTCTGTGTTTCTGTGAGTTCAAGACCTAACAACCAAACAGTAGAAGCTCACACCTTTAATCCTAACTCTAGGATTATGATGCAGAGTTGAACCTGGAAGTGAAACAGCTGGGCAGGGAAGATATTTAAGGCAGGAGGAGCAGAGACTCAGACATTTTGTAGAAGCAACTAGTCAGGCTGAGGACTCTTAAAGATAGCTTTTACTCTGGGAAGTTGGCTGGGTGAGAATTGACTGTGGTCTGTTTCCTTTCTGTAATATTCCAGCTTTTCCCCAATATCTGACTGAGTTTTCATTGAATACCAACTAGAATTCATGTTTCAGTGAGAGGTCATGTTAATCGAAAGTGTCATTATATAAGCACCTGAGGATCCCATATTTTAAGCTACCTAGATCTCTTTACTTCCTAATACTCTTCATCAGGACTTTGAAAACATCTTAAACATCATCAATATGGATAAATAAATTTCATGTAGACTAAAGACACATGTATATACTGTATGAATACCTAGTTAAGGACCAGGCGTGGTGGCAGAAGGTCAAAGCTGGAAGCCTAGTGCACTTGGTACTATGATACTAGAATTCAGGCAGCCTTCTGTCCCTGGTCACCTTGACCAGGGCAGGCCACACTGATGAAGGCACAAGGCAAGGCAGCAGCTAAATACAGACAGTGCCGCCATCCAAGAGAAAGAGGCACAAAGCCCTGCTGTACCCTTGGGGAAAGGGATAAACCCAGTGGGTCACCCAACGTTACCAATGAGAAGAAATACCACTGTTACTAGAAGACAGAGTAGATGATGAGAGAGGCCAAGAGTACTAAGGAAACCCCATGGGGATGCGAGTGACATCTTTGCTGCTTATCTCTGGGATTATTTTCTTTCTTTGTTTAAAAAAAAAAAACATTTTATTTATGTACTATTTTTATGTGTGGGGGTGTTCTGCAATGCCTATGAGGATCAGAAGAAAGAGTCAGATCCCCTGGGACTGGAGATACAGACAGTTGTGAGCTGGCATATGGGCATTGAAACTCAAGCCTGAAGTGGAGCCAACTGTTCTTACCTGCTGAATCATACCTCTAGCCCTGGAGTTGTTTTCAGTGAATTTTTGTAAAAAGCACACTCTACAAAGATCCTCAGAAAAAAACCCTGTTGGAATCCCTACCTGTCTGGAACTGCACCCAGGCCAGAGTTAAGCGATCACTGTTTTCTGCTTTACTCAGTCTTTATTCAAATGGTTTGCAAAGGGCAACAATGCTGTGGGACATAATGACTCCGCTGTCATGAACTCTGGCCAAAGAAAAGCAGACAGGCCTGACCATCTTCCCAGAAAAACTCCATCTTAATTTTTATAAATGGCCAAAAATAAGGCATAATAAAACAGGACCTCCCAAGGCGATGGCAATCAGGAACAGTGCGATGATAACTCTTGTATTTCCAAGCCAAGCCTTGTGGTTTGAAAGCTAATACAAGCATCAGGGAATTCAGAAGAAAAAGCCACCAATGTTACAGGGCTAGCAGACATACTGTTATTTGGCTTACTAAAGGTAACTTGTTTTGGGAAAAGGTAATCTAAAATTTAATAGATTAAAAAACCTTACCCTTAAAAAATTACCTTAGCAACTTTTAAAATCATATGCTCATTTTTCATTGATTGCAAAGACAGATAAAATTTAAATACAGCAATATTATTCCAGTATAAACTTGAGTTGATTTATAGTTCATTTAGTTTTTCATTTAAAACGTACTTTCCTTGTTGAATGGTTTTATATAAAGCCACAGCAAAAGAAAAATAATGCATATATATTTACAAAGTGTGTGCTATAGAAAATATAAACACAGCTGCTTCATCTACTCCATAGCTTGCTAGCATTTTATAACTACCGTAAATTATATTACACCCAATAAAAGCTTTTTCCGGTGACAATTAGCATAAAAACATGAGCTATTTACTGCAGACTTAAAGGAAAGTGCTGCTGAGTGTTATCAAGCAGTAAGTTTTAAAATACAATATTTTTCTAAGTGGCACTCATTTTCAATAAATTTTAATTTAGGAAAACAAAGTGCAGAGGAGAATATTAAAGGCGTTACAAGCATTAAGAGATAGCTGTTTCAAACACTTTGCTCATCTGAAAGAACAAAGGCTAAAGACTCCTGCTTGGTGAGACTCGCAACTGACCAGCCTTGAACTCAGTGATGTGCGTCTAGAAATCTCCTTCAATCCTAAGACAACACAGGAAGATACTGCATTTGCATCTTATTATTTTCTTATCTAACCTATAAAATTTTCTTGCTAACCTATAAAAATGGAAAATTCCAGATCTTTAATGCTGAGCTAAATAACTCTAGATTTTGACTTAAGAGATTAACCATGTAGTCCTAGTGAGCTGCTGTTGCACAGTATGGCAGCTCCAACTAACAGCAGCCCCAGAAAACCACGCATTTCAAAGATCCTGTCAAAGGACCTGTGAAGTTTTTATCATGAAAAATGTCAGAGCTACATTTAATCTGAGTTAAACACTATACAATGTATACCTAAATAAAAATGTTATTATATGCATATGCATAACTTTTGGTTCTTTTAATATATCAGCTAAAACTAAATTTAGCACATTAAAAAAAAATCAGTGTGAGCACTTTAGAGGACTTGCAGTTAAGAGCACTGGCTGTTCCTTCACAGGACTTTGGTTCCATTTCCAGTACCAACAAGCTATGGGCAACTTCAGCTCCAGGGGATACAATAACCTGCCATGGGCACATACATGTAGGCAAAAACCCACACATAGAAAATAAAATAACAAAGTAATTTTTAGCAAATCAGTGCCCCAGTTGTAAATTGAAAAAACAAATTTAAACTTACAATTTGCTAAAGAAAAAGAGAAAAAGAAAAAAGAAGTTGCTTTGTGATCAATCCATGACTAGCATCACAAGTCTCTTCCGTGCATCTACGTTCAGTCTTTTCTGTTTGAAAACAGAATTATTTGACAGTTACTGTATCTATGCCCAGGATATAGAACACCACTGTGGACCTGGGAATAAGAAGGAGAGAAAAAGTTATGAAGACCATTTTCTCCATTTTTTTTAAAGAATATAATTACTGAGATTTTCCTCCAGAAAGCTTTGTTTTTCCTAATTGAAAGCCTGAGCCAGCAGATTTGATTCCAGAGCCTGAGGTGAAATCTTGGCAGCAGACTCCAAATTTGATCAGTGAGGAGAATGAGGGCATGTGCCACTTTTCTAAGATGGGAGTCTCTGTCTTCCCCAGGGTTGTCTATTCTGTGACTTAGGCCATAAACTCGGCACTGAGGATGCAGTGATAAAGGCCTGGTTGGCAGTGGTGGAGAAGCAACCCTCAGCTCCGGCTGGCAGTTCTCAAACCTCTGGGAAAAGCTAAATGCTGCCCTTGTGCTCAAAATAAACTCAAATGCTCCACTTTCTATCCAACGTCTGTCAAAGGACACTGAGCAATATTACTGTAGTGTAGTGTATCCATTAATGTAACACTGACTTGTTACACTAATAAGTGTGTGCTATATAAAATAAGAACGTTCAAGAAGAAAATGCAATTATGATAGCTAGTTTATGGGCTTGCCTAGGCTAAAACTTTGAGCACATATACAACTAGAATCATAGTAAAGCTTTGATAAGTTCAATGTTTTATTCTTCTGGGTTTTTTTTGTTCCATTTCCAATTTCTTGAGGGAGCACACTGATGCCACCACCACATTGTGTATTAACAGCCTAATACACAATGAGGGCCTCAAATACTCCATTACGAATGAGACAACACAGAGCTGACATTTTCAAGTTTCCTCAGGAACCTGTAATAAGCTGACAAGTTACTACTCTGCTGAGACAATCTCTATCAAATCATGTTTGAGATCCTCTGCAGATTCATTCTGCAGCCTGAGGCTAACCTTAATTAGCAGACATGACTGGTATGGAAGAGCAGAGTCTGCCCCTATGGTACAGGCAGGAGCACAAGAGAGGCTGTCTCCATGGCTTAGCATGTATTATGAGGTGAATACAACCAGGAGAGGGGGCACTAGCCCAGTGCAGGCTGTTAAAGTCACAGCATGTTAATGAGGTCATCTGAGCACAGGAGTTAGGCCTGGTATGGGTTGAGGAATGAAGGGAGGTCCACGTGGAGGATGTAAAGAGGAACATACCTGTGCTGGGTATTGAACCGAGCAAGGCAAGAAGGTGCTACCGTATGTAACCATGGTGGAGAAGAGGGAAGTTCTGAGGAAGAAAGGGAGGCAGCTATAGCCACTCTGCAATTACTAGGATCTAAAGGAACCAGGCCAGAGGTTGGGGTCATAACATCCCTGAACAGAGGCTGAGTCTGAGTAGGTGAGGACATCTCAACAGGGAAGTGGCAGTGGCAGAGGCCTGGCATGGAGAATCAGAAGCTGCATCTTGGAACATCAATGGAGCTTGGGAAGGAGCTAGAACTGGAGGAGGAGGAGGGGACCATGTACCCGTTAGAAGCAGGGCCAGAACAGTGATGGGTGTTTGAATTCCAGCAAAGAAAGGCAAGCACTTAGCAGGAAGGTGTCAAGAGGAGTTTCTAGACCTGAGTGACAGGGAACATCTATGTAGACTTGGCAAAAACCTTGACTAGGAGGAGAACTAGGTGGAAAGAGGCACCCCTGGGGGAAGGCTATCAGCAGCACGGATGGAAGGTGTGATCACACACCAGGGGATTTATATACCTGTATATATCTGTATATTACCATATACACTGATGGCAATAGCAGAATGGAAAAGGAAGGCACAATCATGGAAAGAGGAGTCCTGGCTTTCAATAGTTAAAATATATAAAAAGTAATTGGTGAATACACACATGAGACATTTAAACACTTGTATCAGAAGATCAGGCAAACATATAAAAGAGTAAAAAAATTATAGTTTTAAATCACCCAATAATTAATAATTATTCATACTATAATTGTAAATATTAACACAATGAAACAATAAGTCTAGATAATTCTTCAGACCTCTTTTACTTTTAAGTAACAAATAAATTCATCTAAAAACAAAACAAAAAAACAAATGTAATTCCAGAGTTGGAAAAGAAAACCAAACTTGCATAGATTTTACTAAACCACTAAAACCTTCTGTCAAAACCATAAAATAACAACACAATAAAAAAAATGTTAATTCCAACTATGAGTATACATAAAAACATCTAAGGAAAGTATTAATAAGCAAAACACAGCTCATGCACACATGCATACACACACACAAAAAAATTAGATCTAATTAAAATTCAAATGTTAAAATAAAAGTTAATTTTTAGTGAAAAAGTGTTTAAAAATTGAGGCTAGAAATGGATTAATAATACACATAAGCTATATAGGATAATTTTTATTAACTAGACTATGTAAACAGAAACTAGGTGAAATATTTATGCTGTGTAATTTAAAGCCTAATATCTATCTGCCACTGGGTGGTGGTGGCGCACACCTTTAGTCCCAGCACTCAGGAGGCAGAGGCAGGTGTAACTCTGCAAGTTTGAGTCCAGCCTGGTCAATATAGAAGAAGTTCCAAGGCTACAGGAGAAACCCTGTCTCAAAACACCAGAAAAAAATTCTTCACTATTCAATATATAAAAAGTGAGCAAAATAATAATTTTTAAAAAACAGTAATTCAAACAAGAGAAAAAATAAACAGCTTATAAATATAAGCTGTTCAGGCTTATCTACTACAATTATAAATTTATATAAAAGATAGTAACAGACTGCTATAAGATGTGGACAATTTGGATAATATTGAAATGCTGGACACCATGCTGAGAAGCAAATCGTCACCCTCTGCAGAAATACCACCTACTGCAATTTGATGATACTGAGTAAACTCAATAATGTGAACAGTCTGTGCCCTAACAGTCCTCTCCAAAACAGATGCCCTGGAGGAATTCTTCTCCAAGGGTTTCTGAATATGTGGCCCAGGATACTCCCTGACCTGCTTTTTATACATACTCTTGAGTGAAACAGCCCTACTGAGCACCACTGGTTATCTATAGCAATTGTATACTCATGGTATGGTAGAAATGAACACGCTATATACATCGCTTTGGGTACTCTTGAAAATAGGAAGTTGAAAATTGTTTAAGGATATTTACAGTATAATGTAACTCATGAAGAAATTAAAGCTCATAGTAATAACTGAACTATACTAATTATAAAAAATAAATTAAGAAGCAAGAAACAGAGCTAGAACTACCTCTAAAGGGAAAAAAGAACTAAATTAAGAAAAAAAACTATATCAAAGATAACTTCATTTATCCCTACTTCCATTTCTTTAATTAAAGGGGCTGAAGGGTAATTGTGAAGAAAATGGTAAATTACATTGTACCTGTATGGAAAGTTCATAGATTTTAGTTATATTATGTACATTTATTTTTTACAATATTATACTTTAAAAATACATATAATATATAAATACTCTATAATTTATACCCTATGATATAAATATGCACATTTTTAGACATTTCTTTTGAAAATATTTCGTAAATCATGGAAAGTTCTTCCCCTACAAACAGATCTCTCATTAAACATGTAGACAGAATTCTCCTCCTTTCATCTGTAGCCAAGCATTATTTTAAGGCATGTGATCTACATTTTTAAAAATTACAGACTAGGTAGTGCCATAAAAAAAAAAAAATCTAAGTAGCTGGAGATTCTTACAGGAAAAGTAGCAAGAATTAAATAAGGGCTATGAAGATCTAAACAGATTCAAAGTGCATAAAACTAAAAGGTTTCCAAAAGTTAGCAAAATGGTCACAATTTGCCTTATGATCAAGAAATCAAAGATAGCAATGTTAATTTTTATACTAATGTGGAATCTTCTCGTAAAATGCTAACTGGATGGCATGTAGAGGATTGGGTGCAGGGCACACATACCATTTATTTTCCTATTGTTGTGATAAAACTCCATGACCAAGAGAACTTAACAGAAAGTAGGCTTAATTTGGGCGTGTGGTTCCAGAAGGTAAAAGCCTATCACCACTGCAATGGGGAAGTGTGGTAGCAGGCAGCCGTGGCAACTGGAGCAGCAAGTTAAAAGCTCACATCTTAAACCAGAAGCACAAAGCAGAGAAAGGAAAGTGAGAATTTCATGCGGCTTTGAGTCCTATCCATAGTGGTACACTTCTTCTATCAAGGCCACATCTCCTAAACTTATCCAAACAACACCACTAACTTGGGACTAAGTATCTAACATCTGATCCTCTGTGGAACATTCTCATTCACACCACAATTGCACATGTCGACAATATGATTATTCAGATAATAATAACTATCAAAGTGTTTCCTGGAAGTCAAAACTTCAATTAGTAACACATTAATAAGTTCACACAGCAACATACCTGTAGAAGGAGCCTTTCAAATGCCAGAAAGTTATCCCATTTGGCAGTCTGTGGGTGCTTCAGAGTTTGAACTGTGGCCATCCCAAGCTGTAGGAGCCCACAATGATTTGTTAGAGCTTTGAGGTTGTTCTTGAAGAGTTGAATATAGGACATGAGCTGCCCTGCTGTGACTCTCCCTGGAGAAACATAAAAATTTATCAGGGCATTCTCTTCACTTTTACTAAATAATGACAAAGAGGCTGTGAACTAACACTGTCTTAAATGTGTATAGAGCTAGTCAATCTTTCCTACACTATTAGGATTCTTCAGCAACACAAAAACAAGAGTAAAACTGAGCATATTTCCTGCTTAATGAGAATTAAGGCAACTGGCCAAAGTTCTGCCATGTGCTGGCAGAATTCATTTTATAATTTCTTAATATCCTGAAAAGAGTTTTCAAACAAAGGCACATAAATCCTTGTTGATCTCAACAAGGATAAGCACATTCGTCATTCTAACTCCCCCTCTCTGTAGTCAGTTCCATCTCTCCAGCTCTGCTCCTTGATGAGCACTAAAATACGTTCCTCTGATTTCTATTTGCTAGTTCTTCCTTTCTAGAGTGTCTCTAAATGGGACCACACAGATGTATCTGAGTCTGCCTTTCTTTCATATCAGCATAGTGTATTGGGATTCTTCTATGTTCTTGAATGAAATAATAGCTTTTTTCTCCTTTACTTGCTGAATATTACTTCATTGTATTAGATTTACTAAAGCTTAGGTGTTTAGTTGCCTTTCCATAAGTAAGTGATCATTGGCATTATCTTCATTCTTAAAACTGTAAATAGAGCCTTCACCAACATCTGAGTCCAAGTTTTCATGCATATACGTGTACCCACATTTTCATTTTTCTTAGGTAAAATTCCAAGAGTTTGGTTATATGCTAAGTGTACACATATAATAAGGAACTGACAACCTAAGGCAAAAGCCCACATCAATGTGTGAAAGTTCTAGCCACCTCACACCCTCAGCAGCATTGGAAAGGGTTAGTTTATTTATTTTAGCTATTCTAACAAGTATGTAGTAAGTTCCTTGTGGTTTGAATTTGCGTTTTTCTAAGGACTACTGAAGTTGGTCATCTTCTCCAATGCCCATCTGTCATCCAACACTCTTTAAGTAAAGTGCCTATTCAAACTTTGCCCGGTATCTTAATTGTTTTCCTTATTACTGGTTTGTACCATTAACTTTCAACTATCTTTTAATTCTATATTTCTTTTTCATGCCAGGCACAGAAATTGCTGCTAGAAATAAACTTATAGACAAATGTTTCCTTGATGCTCTCTTGATTAACTCAGGTTGACTCATGAATTACATGTAATGTTACAGAGTTTTTGTATAAATAATTATTTTCATGCCACAATATGTTGACACTTATTAAAATAAATATGTGAAAACAAACACTGGCCTACAGTGTTAAGATTTCAAGATTGGTCTGAACTCTGTGTATTTGCCACTGCTTTGCCAATTATCCCGAACTACACCCTTAGCCTTCTTGATGCATTTGTTCGTGTGCTATACTACAGATGGCGGTGATGTGGCTCCTAAAAGACAGACTTCAGTCCACTGAAAGAGATATCCATGCTTGCCTAAAATGTGCAAGGCTCTAGGTTCAATCCCTGGTGCTGGAGTGAGGGTGGAATGAGCTCCATGGTCAAGGGCCTTCCTGGTATGTAGAAAACCTTGGGTCATTCTCTAGCACCACAGGAGAGTGAGAGGTGGGGTGGTATGGGAAGATCCATATAACAACCATCCAAATCCTATTCAACATGGCTGTAACAATAAAGAAAAATAAGTCTCTAGAGTGTGGCAAGCTCCATGGGTGTCATGTGACTCTGTTTTAGAAAGGCTACAGGAAATGAGAATCAACAAAGACTAGCCAGATGATTTGTTTAGATTTTTATTGTAATAAGTCTATGTTCTAGTTATGCCTCTCCTGGACAGGTGGTCCACTACTGAGCCCTAACCTAGCCTCGGCATATGTTCATTTTAAGATAAAGGCGTTTTCAATCAGAAGACAGACCTTTCACTGTTAGCATTGTGAAGACTTGCACTTAGTTACTATATCTAGGTAATGCTTCCTTTCCACATAACAAATGTGATCTAAAGAAATAAAATATTTCTTAGCAAGAAAGCCAATCAAACTCCACCCCATGAGCTAGTAATCATTGAACATTACTGCTCTGATCTACAGCACATGCTCTTCTTCCATACCCATGTCACCAACATGTTATTAGCTATGCCATGACAGGAAGTCATTTTTCTAACTAGAATAACATACAAAGTAGAAGTTGGCAGGAGAGTATTTCACATAGGTGATTTAAAATAAACTTGTGACATTTTTGAAATTTAACCACAATCTTATACAAACCAATTAACTATTTAAAAATGCTCTATAAACATGGTTCAGTGATTCCACAAAACGACTCCATCAGTGACCTGTAACATAGGTAGGATTTCTCCATTTCTGTGCCTTTTATCTGTAAACTTTTTTAAACTATGGTGCTTTATGTGTTTTAAAGCATTGCATTTACAAAATGAAAATACTGTAAATGTTGCACAGTTCATGCATTTGTAATAAAAGTTGCAAGTAATTAGATAGAAGTGGTTTTGCACCAATGTTATTATGTCAAGTAAAGTCATCCAATTGCCCAAAAAAAATGCTAACATGAGAAAGTAAATAAAGCTCTGCAGTTCCCATCAACTAAGCTGCAAGCAATAAGAACCAGGCATTGAAGAGGTAATAGAATAGCTGATTGTACTTCACTTATGAAAGAAAAGGGGGACATGTCAGGCAGATTTACATGGTGATTTTAAAATGTCAACCCAAAGGCTTTGCAAGATAATTTTAAGGATCATAAAAAAGGTTACTTTATATCAAGACCACAATGATATACTACAACTTTTTGATGAGTGACACTTTGACACTGGAGAAATGACTTTTAAGTTTTAAACTACTAATTTAGTGCATTAATGTAAACTTTATTAAAATACAATTATCTCTTGGAAAAAACAAAGTAAATGGACAGTGCTGAGCAGCACAAACTACAGACGGAGCTGAGTGCTAATGAAGCAATGCTATTGCCAGCTCTGGCTCTGGGCTCTGCTGGCCATGCCTGTCCTGGCCTGCATCCTTGTCAATGGCCACTGTCTTCAAAGTGTTTCCCTTTGCCTCCAGTGCTAAACGGCCAGCCTCTGCTTCCTACCACTTCCCAAGGATCTGCCTTCTACACTTTATACCAACTGCTTATATCAAGTCCTATATTTGCTATAACATTTATCATGTGCAGAAATTAAATATGTCTTTCTAACTGTGCCAGTATTTAATTAAGATTTTTATTGTTTTTGTTAATGCTTTGATTACAAGGTGATGGGGGGAGGGATTCCTGAAGGTAAATTCTCCTTTTACAATAAGCCCTGATACTTAACATGATTTTTGCAAAACACAAGTTTTCTCAAGAACACAGATAAATAACATATAGACCAGGAAGGCAACTTTGCTAAATTTAACTAATCATAGCAGACAGCACTACTGAAGCAAAGAGAATGTTGACTGAATAGCCAACATTAAGAGCCAAAATGTTACATATTGACAATATGAATTAGAAAGGGGACTGCGTGGGAAAAGGGTTTCAACTGGGAGATAAGAGAGGACAGTGGGGAAGATAGAATCAAGGTATACTGTTAAGTATGAAAGAATATATACATTTTTTAAAAGAATGGCTGAAGGATTTTGTAAATATTGTACAAAAGGCTGAATGTCTACCCTGAATATGTGGGTTTCTCAGGAGAATCCTAGGAATGATGAGAAGCAACAGAATGAGATCATGATGTAGTCTACAAACAGACAAAAACATTCAATACCCCCAGCTGTTGCTTATCATAACTTGCATTACATGCTTAAACTGTTTTATCTCTTGTTACCTATAAAAAATATCACATAAGTTTTAAAATGATATTAAATCCTCCTTACCCCCTCCAACAGGTATATAAACTATTTAATAACAGCCAAGGCCCAGGGATTCATTTCTTCTTGGACACACTCACAGTACGGCCCCGGTGGCCAGTAGTCTTGGTGTGCTGACCTTGGACACGAAGGCCCCAAAAGTGGTGCAGCCCTCTATGGGCCGTAATCTTCTTCAGTCTCTCCAGGTCCTCACGTAGCCTGTTGTCTAGACCATTGGCTAGAACCTGGCTGTACTTTTTGTCCTTCACATCCTTCTGTCTGCTCAAGAACCAGTCTGGGATCTTGTACTATCACAGATTCTGCATGATGGTGACCACGCGTTCTATCTACCTCCTCCTCCATGAGTTCTCCAGCCCTCTTGGTGAAGTCAATGTCTGCTTTTCCCAACAGCACATAAGCATATCTCCGCCCCACACCCTTAAATGGCAGTGATGGCAAAGGCTATTTTCCGCCGCCCATCAATGTTGGTGTTGAGGATTCGCAAAATGTGCTGGAACTTCTCAGGGATCGCTAGAGACATGGCAGCTGCACAAATGGTGGCATGTAGGCCTCCTGTGGAAGAGCACCCTTCTTTTTACTTCTCTGCTTCTTCCCTTTCAAATCGTCCATCCCTGTGTTTGTGCCTGGTCAGAATTTATAGGTCACAAGCATAGCTTTAATACTACATGCTTTATCCATAGGCTACATCTAAATGTTCAAAGCAAACAATGCTATTTATATCAATGAAAACTATATAATTGTTCATAGTAACACTCAATTATATACTGTAGTTATATAGGCTTATTCAAACTTACTACTGTGAAGCTGATGGTGAAAGTAGGTGATAAAGGATAATACTCTAATGCTTTATTTCATGTATGTGCTCATCTGAATTTCCCGTAAGCTTGTATTGGCATCTCTTTTTTAATACTCTCAATTCTGAAACAAAGTAATGTCTGTTTCATGTAAAACAGACAGACGTTTATTTTTCTCTGGGAAATTTGACTTTATTACTACCACTGATTTGTACAATGGGCAAAGCTCTATCTTTCAACAGCCACAGAAATTGAGGAGTAATAGTAACTGCCTGCTTCCCACCTCAACTGAGGTCAAAGGGTAAAGAAATATGGTTATGGTACAGCTGGTGAGATTTAAGCCACACATGAGAAAAACATTTCCTGGTCATGATGACTACTAGACACAGAAACAAATTATTAAAAGGGAGAGACAGCAAGAGAAGACCCCATAAATCTTCCTCCACAGGGATGTGAAGGGTGGTATATACAGCCATCTGTACAGTGAAGCTTAGACAAAGTGCAGCTGTGAACTGATGTCCACTTTTATAACACCATAAATACTCAAGAAGGTTGGGGAATATGCCTTGATAGGATGTGTCTTGTTACACATGCTCTTTTAGCCCTGTGGTCACAGTACACACAGTCAGAGTAAAACAAGAAACTCATGTGAAAATAGCATTTAGTTCTATACAGCAAATCAATGCAGTGGATCCAAAGAAATCTGCCAGAGGATCTATTCTGAGGCTAGTCTGGCATAAAGTACAACCATCTGAGAATCATAGGGCTCAGAGAGAAAATAAACAGTTCTCACTAAAGTTACACAAAATGGCGAAAGATAAAACCACCAGAAAGAGTTAGAGTTTGCGTTCCTGTGCTCCCCACCTTCCCTGGGGTGCTCTGCCTCAGCAATTGCAGGCTCAGGGGACAGCAAGGACTAAACTCGTTGTTATCTGTCCTTGTTCTCCAGGATTAGTAGATGCCAGGGGAACTTTGCCTTGGTAAGTCCACTCTGATGCAAAGTTCTTCTGCTCTTAAAACAATCTCTGAATAAAAAACTCCTACTCAGGAGCCGGGAGCCATTTTGCTGTTTCATGAGCTTAGGATTGCTTGTTTCTTAACTCAGGCGCCAGACTTCTCTTATTCAGAATCTCTTTGTATAAGCAAGATGGCAACTACAGGTGCCTAACACACCCCCTCCACTTCCAGACAAAGGAGCTCTCCAGTAAATAGCCAACCACATTTAGAAAAGTGTAAGGAAAGGAGAGCTCTAAAGTATGTTATATCAAAAACTCAGGATGGCCACACACAACAAAGGAAATTTCTTATCGCTGCTGTCCCTGCTCCCATTAAAAAAGAAAAAAGGAGAGCTAGGAGGTGGTGGTGCTGGTGGTGGTGGTGCACACCTTTAATCCCAGCAATCAGGAGTCAAAGGCAGGAGTGAGTTCAAAGTCAGCCTGGTCGACAGAGTGAGTTTCAGGACAGCCAAAACTACATAAAGAAATTCTGTCAGAGAGAGAGAACCAGGAAGGTGGTCTTGAGAAATAGACAGCAGTTAAGAGTGCCTACTGATCTGGCAGAAGACTTGCATTAAGTTCCCAGCACCCACATTAGGTGGTTCATCTGTAGCTACAGCTCCAGAGGATCCTGGCCTTTCCCAAGTCATGGGCGGACACACACACACACACACACACACACACACACACACACATGCACGCACATATACACACAATTAAAAATACAATGAATCTTAAAACAGAAGCCCCAGTGGCCCCACCACTGTTGCAGTTCTCTGTAGTCCTCACTTGACCTCAGCTTAAAGAGCAGCCTTGAGCTGACTATAGTGAAAGTCACCTTGGGATTCCAAAACAGGAGTTCACAGTGTGTCTTGACACACACCACTGCACAGTGCAGCAAGATGCTATGTGCTGTGCCATCTTGAAACAAGGGATAGTTCTAGAATGCATCCCTACTAGAGGACCAGATAAAGGCCAGTAACCACAGCTTCCCTTCATCTCCCAGACTCTTCCATCCTGGATCATACTGGCTCATATGACAGGACACCATTCCCTAGCCAAGCTGTTGCAGCTCACTACCTTGTAGCAACAAACCTCCTAAGAGGTATTCCACGACCCTGACCCTCTGCCTTCCATCTACTTGGAGCCTAAGCCCAGCTGTGAAGCCCTGCCCCTGGCACCTATACCAATACAAAACTAGAGTTCTGCCTGGCAAAGCAGTTGTGACCCAGCCACAAGCTTCTCCTCTTGATAGATTCATCCACTTTGTTCACTCATTTTAACTCTTTTCTGCCTCCCACTCCCCACTTTATAGTCATCTCCATCCCCTTCTAAGCTTTATAAACTCACACTGTACCTATTATAGTATTTGGACTTTATCTTATTGGGTGTTTTATTGTTGTTATTGTTTCTTTCCATTTAAAACTTTTATCTTTTTTATTCCCCTTCTTACATTTATCTAATTGGGGGAGATACTTTTTTTAGAGTTTAACAGTAAGGAGGAAAAAGATAAGCATGAACACAACACCCAAGAACTCTGGGGTCAGTCTAGAAACCAGCCTTAAGAGTACACAGGATACAAGAAAGGGTCTAAATAAAAACTAAAAGTATAGCTAACATAGCAGATGAAATCATAGTACAAATTTCCCCAAATCTAATAAAAGGGTTATTTAGAAACTCAAGTAAGTATGACCACAACATATCAAAATATAAAGCAAACAAACAATATTAAAACCTGTAAGCAAAAAACATAAGCTCACCTACAAAGTAAACATGTCAGGATAATATGAGATCTCTCAGCAGCAATCCCAAATGCCAGGAGAGCAGAAAACAGTATATGCATGAAACTGAGTAACTACATCAAGATCACTGCATTTAGAAAATCTATCATTTAAAATTGACAGTGATGAAAGAACATTTCATGCCCACACAAAATAGGCCGTTCATAAGAACCAAGACTACTGTAAAAGACACCTACAGGAACCTTGTATAAAAGGAGAGAGAACATCAGTCTCAAACACGAGAGAACAGGAATGAAAAAATTTCACATGAGGAACAGATTTAAAAAGCAAAGCATGTAGGAAATCCATTGTGTACAATAAATTAGGCACCAAACCCTGAATACTAGAGAAAGGGAGAATAAATGATTAATACAACCAGACAAAAACTCACTCAACGAAAAGAAATAACTAGATGAAAAACGGATCCAACTCTGTCAGGGATTTATAATACCTGATCTCAAACTATACTACAGAGTCACATTAACAGAAGCATCATGGTGCTGGCACAAAAAATAGACATGTAGACCAATGGAATAGGACAGAGGACCCAAAGTAAGCCATCTTTCATAGTCGATGTGAAATCATTTTCAAAGACTTTTTTTGGTTTTGTTTTTATTTTGTTTTTTCAAGACAAGGTACTCTCTCTCTCTCTCTCTCTCTCTCTCTCTCTCTCTCTCTCTCTCTCTCTTTGTGTGTGTGTGTGTGTGTGTGTGTGTGTGT